>JASAMW010000997.1:0-13469 GCA_030247985.1 Epsilonema sp. ZAB3_2
TGTATATTCCCTAAGTACCGTATTTTTGGAGAGACATATAGAAATGACGAAAACGCTACTTGGAAAGACGTGTGGAGTGACGAACACTCTTGGAGAATGTCGACATCAGACGGCCCCAATCAGTCGTACGTGTTTGTGTTGAACAGGGGGCACCGAACAAATGAATGGGTGAAATCATTGGTCGGCTTCAACCTGGTATGTTTACGCTTCAACATGCAACAACGAAAAAGATCAGTAAAACAGTATAGTAACACGGGTCGTTATTTCGGCTCATACGATTTTGACTGCCAATTTCGACAGGTTATCTTGCACCGATTTTGCACACATTCTTTTCCCTTACCCCCAAGCATTTTACCATTTACTTAGTAAACATTTCGAGTTAAAATTCTGCACTGGTAGTGAGAAACACAAAAAGCAGAGAAGATGATATCACAATTTTTCAACGTTTTCACCATAATTTTCCACTTTACTGCTAAATTCTTCCATCAACATTTCGGAAAACATGACAAATGGGGAAATCTGCATTTTTCAAACGGTAAACAGCTTTTTAGACCCTTTCAGTCCTTGCACCTCCAGAAAGAATGTTAGGAGCCATCAAATCTGGTGATTGTGGCTCATAATGAGGAGCAGCAATGTTGAGAAAATGAGACGATCTCCAAGCAATGCCACCAACCCTATCAATGTTTTTTGGCTGTTTTGGGCTTCAGGTTCCATCTAGAAACTATTTTGCTCTTCAGAAAGAGCCACCCACTTCTTATCATTTGGCAGCAAAAAGTGCAGTGAAAAAGCTCGAAATTGAAGGTTTGAAAGGAAGGGGCTAATTCTCACTACCATGCAGAGTTTTAACTCGAAATTTTTACCAAGTAAATGTTAAACGCTCGGGAATATGTGGGCAAGATTTGAGCAAAATGGTGCAAGATAACCTGTTGAAATTGGCAGTCAAAATCGTATGGCCGAAAAAAACCACCCTGTATATTGACCCGTCTGATGTCGAATGGAGTTTGCAGTAGTTTTACGCTGGAATTCGGATTGAAATGGAAGTCGGTGAGCAAGAATTGCATGTAGGCCTACTAGGCAAGAAAATGCAAGAATGTATGTACATACGTACGTGTCAGAGGCCATGCCATTTTGCACAGTACAGTACCGTACATTTTAACTCATTCTCGTAAAAGTGTACTGCAGTCCAGACCAGTCCAGTCCAAAGCGCACTTGCTGCACTTCATCCAGCAACCGACAGAGTAGGGTACTATAGGGTAAACACGGACACCTAAGCTTTTCTGAACTTCCCGCTTCAGCAAATGATGAACATGGTTGCTCTTTTGAAAAGAGGGAAGTCAGAGGCATCGATTGGTAGAATACTTGTCTCAATCGGTCGTATGATTGCTGAGATATAATTAGGTGTCCGGGTTTACCCCACAGTACCCTACTATACACGTTCCTATAGTAGCTAGCTACATTACATACGCAGTTATTGTATGCACAGTAGTAGCTCGCAGCTCACCGCTCTCCCCTGAATTTCTTGGGCGTACATTACTACACTATTACTACGTACAGTACCTTATTGTATTAGGTGGAGCAATTCTTGAACATGAGATTCACATCTGCAATGAAGTCCGGCACGTTGCGATAGTGCCTCCTGACTTTCCTGCTCTTCGTTGCCTCTGTTTCCTGCTCCGCCCTTGCTTGCTGCTGCGGTCCGCTAGCTGCCAGCTTTCTGGCGATCTTGTACAGGAACATCGGCTTCATTCACGTCATGAGTAAGCCTTGAATTTGATCACCGTCCACTCTGTAGTGAAAATCGATGCTGCCCTGTGTGTGCACAGGAGCTCCAGCACGATTTTCTCGCATTTCTGCACAAACGACAAATACAATAATAGAACGGCGTACTACAACTGGAGAAACTTCGTGCAAAACGACTGAATAAACAATAACTGTGCTACTTTAGCGTTTTAGCCTCCTATTCATAAAAATATACAGCCATATATCCACGATGACATAATCGCAAGAATTTATACCATCTTTCGCATTGCGTCATCCGCTGTCTCGTCATCACATCGCCCTCTTCATCCTCTGCCGTCTCCTCCGCATCCGTGCAAAACGTACAAAGCCACCACTCATCCGCCACGCTAACAGAAATAGAAGGATGTACATGTACTACAGTCTAGCCGCTATTTGAGAGTGGACGGCGATCAAATTCGAGACTACTATGACGTGATACGGAAGCCGATGTTCCTGTACAAGATCGCCAGTAAGCACTGGCAGCTAGCGGACCGCAGCAGCAAGCAAGAGGCAGAGCAGGGACGGAGACCAACGAGAAGCAGGAAAGTGAGGAGGCACTGTCGCAACATGGTGCCGGATTTTCATGCGCAGATAGTGAATCTCATGTTCAAGAATTGCTCCACCTACAATAAGGTACTGTACGTCATTAATAGTGTACGTATGTACGCCGAGAGGCTTAAGGAGGAGAGTGGTGAGCTGCGAGCTACTACTGTGCATACAATAACTGCGTATGTAATGTAGCTAGCTACTATAGGAACGTGTATAGTAGGGTAATATGGGGTAATACCCGGACACCTAATTATATCTCAGCAATCATACGACCGATTGAGACAAGTTTTCTACCAATCGATGCCTTGAACTTCCTCTTTCAAAAGAGCAACCATGTTCATCATTTGCTGAAGCGGGAAGTTTCGGAAAAGCTTAGTGTCCGTGTTTACCCCATCTAGTACCCTACTCTGTCGGTTGCTGGACTGAAGTGCAGCAAGTGCGCTTGGACTGGACTGGTCTGGACTGCAGTACACTTTTACGAGAATGAGTTAAAATGTACGGTACTGTGCTGTGCAAAATGGCATGGCCTCTGTACACGTACGTATGTACATACATTGCTTGCATCTTTCTTGCCTAGTAGGCCTACATGCAATTCTTGCTCACCGACTTCCATTTCCAATCCAAATTCCAGCGTAAAACTACTGCAAACTCTATTCGACATCAGACGGGCCAATATACAGGGTGGTTTGTTTCGGTCATACGCTTTTGACTGCCAATTTCAACAGGTTATCTTGCACCGATTTTGCTCAAATCTTGACCACATATTCCCGAGCGTTTAACATTTACTTGGTAAAAATTTCGAGTTAAAACTCTGCACTGGTAGTGAGAATTAGCCCCTTCCTTTCAAACCTTCAATTTCGAGCTTTTTCACTGCACTTTTTGCTGCCAAATGATAGGAAGTGGGTGGCTCTTTCCTAAGAGCAAAATAGTTTCTAGATGGAACCTGAAGCCCAAAACAGCCAAAAAACATTGATAGGGTTGGTGGCATTGCTTGGAGATCGTCTCATTTCTCAACATTGCTGCTCCTCATCATGAGCCACAATCACCAGATTTGATGGCTCCTGACATTCTTTCTGGAGGTGCAAGGACGGAAAGGGTCTAAAAAGCCGTTTACCGTTTGAAAAATGCAACAGTATTCCCATTTGTCATGTTTTCCGAAATGTTGATGGAAGAATTTAGCAGTAGTGGAAAATTATGGTGAAAACGTTGAAAAATTGTGATATCATCTTCTCTGCTGTGTTTCTCACTACCAGTGCAGAGTTTTAACTCGAAATGTTTACAAAGTAAATGGTAAACGCTCGGGAATATGTGGGCAAAATCGGTGCAAGATAACCTGTTGAAATTGGCAGTCAAAATCGTATGACCGAAGAAAACCACCCTTACTATACTCTTTTACAGATCTTGGTTGTTGCATGTTGAAGCGTAACATACTAGTCGGAGAATAAGCTGACCAACCAGCCTCCACCATTATTCGTCGGCTCTATGCTTAACACACACATCACTGAATTGGCCTGTCTAATGTCGACATCTCTCTCCAAGAAGCGTCTTCGTCATTTCTATATGTCTCTCCAAGAAGCGTTTTTCGTCATTTCTATATGTCTCTCCAATTTTCTCTTAGCATACCCCACCTGCCCCCCCACCCCCCTCCAACCCCCCAACCCAACCCCAACCCCGAACACACAAACACCACAAAAAAAAACACACACCAACCCACACAAAACACACAACAACCACCCCACAACAACCCCCCACACACACCCCCCACAACCAACCCCCACACACCCAAAACCAAACAACACACCAAACACACACCCCACACCAAACAAAAACAACAAAAAAAAAACCAAAAAAAAAAAAAACAAAACCCAAAAAAAAAAAACACCACACAAACCCAAAAACCCAACCACACAAACCAAAAACAAAAACATAACCCACACCAACAAAACAACACAAAAACACAACCAAACCACACAAAAAAACCACAAATCCCCCCCCCACCCCCCCCCCCCCCCCCCAACCCCATCCCAAAACAACAAAAACACAAACAAAACCACCCAACCCCCCCCCATCCCCAAACAAACCCATCAACCCAAACCCCACAACAACCAAACCCCAACACACACACCAAAAAAACAACAACAACCAAACCCCCCAACAACAATAAAAAATCAAAAACAAACGCACCACTCAAAAACCACACAAAACAAAAAAAAACAAAAACAAACAAAAAAAAAAAAAAAAAAAAAAAAAAACCAACAACCGAAACACCCCCAAACCCACCCCAACCCCAAACACAACCAACACGGGAACTCCAAATACGGTACTTAGGGAATATACACCCAAAACGTTAAGCAATCATTAGGCGGACATGCATTAACGAGAATTTCGGTGCAAAATGACATGTCTCCGTTTCGTTCAAGCAAACTGTCAACCCTGCTTGCATCTCACCCGATCGGCCCTCGTTAACAAGTAATAACATTGCTGTCTAATAATAATGCTTGATAGGAACTCACACGGTATTGCAATAATTCGATTTTATGTCATTCTCGAAATAAAAAATCAGGTTGAAACAAGCAACAGTAATCAATCAATCATGAAAATTGTGGGGCACATACTGTACAGTACAGCGGAAATCTGAATTTATTGCATAAACGGACGAAAAACGGAAGCACACCGAGAACTAACGCACCTTCAACTATTTTTGACAACAGCTACGTCCATGATTTCGATCCGTTGCTGGCGCCGTACGTACGCACTATCTACGGCGCGCATAGACTACCGTGTAGGTCCGCTGAATAATTCAGAGGACGACAAACCCACTGCGCACCAGCAGCGGTTCGGAATCAGGGGTACATATAACATATGATGTACAGTCACAGTGAGATTAGCTTAGGATACTGTAAGGTAGTAGATTGAACACACCGTACTCCAATCCAAAGTAGAAACCGCAGCACACAATACGCGAATCATTCCTCCGGTGATTTACAAATCGGGATGATCGCGTGCTCAGAAATGAAAAAGCAACAAAACGAAACATACGTACGTATGCCACCGGAGACAACAAACACGAACATGATGACATTTCCATCAAGCACAGTTTCCTCTTCCTCTTCCCTACCTTCGAAAACCGGCTGTCCTTTGGGCGCATCGCCTTACATACGTACGTACCTAGAACTATAGTTGACGTACACTACTGGCCTCGGACGCTATTGTCATGTGTACGCAGTACGTAACCCTACATACTACATGCGTACACTACATACAACATAAAGTAAGTATCTCATGTGGGCGTGTAGGGCGACAGAGCTCCTCCGGGCAGGGCCTCCTCTTCTTCCCCATCCTCCTCCTCCTCCCTGCTCCTGCTTCGTTCCTGTTCAGACGTGGAGGTCGCGTTTGAGGACGACGCGTGTCGCCTGCGCTTCCTGCCGCCGCTACCGCTGCTACACCCCTGCTCTTCCGTCGACACAACAGCTTCCTCATCCCCGGAGGTCGCCGCCGCCGTGGTGGTGGAGGAGATGTGGCGCTCTTGCGGCGCTCTTTGGTGGCGCCGGCGTCGATTCGGCAGTGCCGTACCGGCGGCGCCCGACGCGCCCTTGTTGTGGTACAGCGTCTGCCAGCGCCAGACCAGCGGGCCGCAGGACGGGAAGTAGGCCTCCACCAGATGCTCCATCGTCAGCTGCAGACGGCGTCCCGCTTGCTCCACCTCCGTGTCCGCCTGAAACACGCAGAAAAGACATAGGGTACTGTGGGGTAAACCCGGACACCTAAGCTTTTCTGAACTTGCCGCTTCAGCAAGTGATGACATGGTGGTAGCTCATTTGAAAGAAAAGGAGAGTTCAAGGAATCGATTGGTAAAATGCTTGTCTCAATCGGTCGTATGGTTTCCGAGATATATTATAGTACAAATTATAATTCTAGGACCCATGTATTATTTATCTCGAGAACTACGCGACATAGAGCAAAGCGGTCAAAACTTCCACGGATAACTTTAGCTCGCCTCTCCAATAAAAAAACCGTTTGTCTCCAGCTGCTCTGTGTGTCGAGATCTCGCCAAATTCCTTCAGCACTGAAATCGTGTCACCTTTCGGCAGACGCTAAACCACTGCAACCACGCACCCTGACCCTACGCCCGATGCGCATTTTCATCGTCTTCACCACGTATGCTTATTTCTGCCATTTTGATTTTTCGGGAGTTTGCGAGGTTTAGAATTGCCCAATGGTCCACGCCCGATTTGGCGATTTTAGTACTGAAGAAATTTGGCGAGATCTCGACACACAGAGCAGCTGGAGACAAACGGTTTTTTTTATTGAGAGGCGAGCTAAGTATCCGTGGAAGTTTGACCGCTTTGCTCTACGTCGCGTAGTTCTCGAGATAAATAATACATGGGTCCTAGAATTATAATTTGTACTTTAGGTGTCCGGGTTTACCCCATGTTACCCTATAGAAATGACGACGACGCTTTTTAGAGAGACATATAGAAATGACGAAGACGCTTTTTGGAGAGACATATAGAAATGACGAAAACGCTTCTTGGAGAGACATATAGAAATGACGACAGACGCTTCTTGGAGAGAGATGTCGACATCAGACAGGCCAATTCAGTCGTACGTGTGTGTTGAAGCATAGCAGCCGACGAATGAATGGTGGAGGCTGGTTGGTCAGCCTATTCTCCGACTAGTATGTTACGCTTCAACATGCAACAACCGAAAAGATCGGTAAAAGAGTATAGTACAGGGTGGTTTTCTTCGGTCATACGATTTTGACTGCCAATTTCAACAGGTTATCTTGCACCGATTTTGCCCACATATTCCCGAGCGTTTACCATTTACTTTGTAAACATTTCGAGTTAAAACTCTGCACTGGTAGTGAGAAACACAGCAGAGAAGATGATATCACAATTTTTCAACGTTTTCACCATAATTTTCCACTACTGCTAAATTCTTCCATCAACATTTCGGAAAACATGACAAATGGGAATACTGTTGCATTTTTCAAACGGTAAACGGCTTTTTAGACCCTTTCCGTCCTTGCACCTCCAGAAAGAATGTCAGGAGCCATCAAATCTGGTGATTGTGGCTCATGATGAGGAGCAGCAATGTTGAGAACTGAGACGATCTCCAAGCAATGCCACCAACCCTATCAATGTTTTTTGGCTGTTTTGGGCTTCAGGTTCCATCTAGAAACTATTTTGCTCTTAGGAAAGAGCCACCCACTTCCTATCATTTGGCAGCAAAAAGTGCAGTGAAAAAGCTCGAAATTGAAGGTTTGAAAGGAAGGGGCTAATTCTCACTACCAGTGCAGAGTTTTAACTCGAAATTTTTACCAAGTAAATGTTAAACGCTCGGGAATATGTGGGCAAGATTTGAGCAAAATCGGTGCAAGATAACCTGTTGAAATTGGCAGTCAAAATCGTATGACCGAAAAAAACCACCCTGTATATTGACCCGTCTGATGTCGAATAGAGTTTGCAGTAGTTTTACGCTGGAATTCGGATTGGAAATGGAAGTCGGTGAGCAAGAATTGCATGTAGGCCTACTAGGCAAGAAAGATGCAAGAATGTATGTACATACGTACGTGTACAGAGGCCATGCCATTTTGCACAGTACAGTACCGTACATTTTAACTCATTCTCGTAAAAGTGTACTGCAGTCCAGACCAGTCCAGTCCAAAGCGCACTTGCTGCACTTCAGTCCAGCAACCGACAGAGTAGGGTACTATGGGGTAAACACGGACACCTAAGCTTTTCTGAACTTCCCGCTTCAGCAAATGATGAACATGGTTGCTCTTTTGAAAGAGGAAGTTCAAGGCATCGATTGGTAGAATACTTGTCTCAATCGGTCGTATGATTGCTGAGATATAATTAGGTGTCCGGGTTTACCCCACAGTACCCTACTATACACGTTCCTATAGTAGCTAGCTACATTACATACGCAGTTATTGTATGCACAGTAGTAGCTCGCAGCTCACCACTCTCTCCTAAACCTTGGGCGTACATACTACACTATTACTACGTACAGTACCTTATTGTAGGTGGAGCAATTCTTGAACATGAGATTCACATCTGCGATGAAGTCCGGCACGTTGCGATAGTGCCTCCTGACTTTCCTGCTCTTCGTTGCCTCTGTTTCCTGCTCCGCCCTTGCTTGCTGCTGCGGTCCGCTAGCTGCCAGCTTACTGGCGATCTTGTACAGGAACATCGGCTTCCGTATCACGTCATAGTAGTCTTGAATTTGATCACCGTCCACTCTGTAGTGAAAATCGATGCTGCCCTGTGTGCACAGGAGCTCCAGCACGATTTTCTGGCATTTCTGCACAAACGACAAATACAATAATAGAACGGCGTACTACAACTGGAGAAACTTCGTGCAAAACGACTGAATAAACAATAACTGTGCTACTTTAGCGTTTAGCCTCCTATTCATCCAAATCTTGCCAAGGCACGTCTCTAGCAAATGACATAAATCGCAGGAATTTATACCATCTTTTCGCATTGCGTCATCCGCTGTCTCGTCATCACATCGCCCTCTTCATCCTCTGCCGTCTCCTCCGCATCCGTGCAAAACGTACAAAGCCACCACTCATCCGCCACGCTAACAGAAATAGAAGGATGTACATGTACTACAGTCTAGCCACTATTATTTAAGAGTTAGCTATGGAACTCGAGTCGTGTTGCATAAAATAACCAATGCTTACAAATGCGGATATACCGTATTTTTGGGTGTAAAAATCGAGAGGTCTGATGGGGGTTATACATTGGGGGGATATACACTGGAGGGGGGATATACATGAGACAAAATTTTTGTGTTCTGAGAGGTGTGTAGAGGCATGTTTTTGACGTCAAAAGTACGTGTTTTAGGGCATAATCGTGGTCAAAACAGGGTTATTCTAGCATAAGACATGGTCTCCTAAGCTTATTGGCATAGTAGCTTGGTGTAGGAGTAGCTATAGCTAGCTTATGACCAGCACCAACTTCACACTTATGACCAACTTCACATCACCGCTAAGAAAGGGTACTGTGGGGAAAAGCCGGCCACCTAGCACTTAAAGACCGTTCTCTCTTAAGTACCAGTACAATAAAACCGGCCGGGTTTACCCCAAAATACCCATATAAAGGCCCTAAAACATTGCGCTTACTCTTCTGAAATCTTCGGAACGTGACAGTACTTGTGAAAGATTTATGAATAGGAGGCTAAACGCTTGTCTTATTCATCTTGCCATTCTTACTCATCCCTCTATTATTTATTGTCTTTGTGCAGAAATGCCAGAAAATCGGCTGAGCTGTGCACACAGCAGCATCAATTCCTAGAGCTGACGGTAATCAAATTCAAGACTACTATACGGATACGAAGCCAAATATCCTTTACAAGATCGCCAGTAAGCTGCAGCTCGCGGACCGCAGCAGCAAGCAAGCGAGCAGAAACAGACAACGAAGACAAAAGTCAGACACTATCGCAACGTCCGACTTCATCGCAATTGAATCTCATTTCAAATGCTCCACCTACATAGTACTTACGTAGTATATTATATTACGCCATTTAGAGAAGTGAGCTCGAGCTACTACTTGCATACAATAACTCGTATTATTAGCTAGCTACTATAGAACTGTATAGTAGTACTGTGGTAAACCCGACACCTCATATCTCAGCAATCATCAACCAGATAGACAATATTCTACCAAATCATCCTAACTTCCTCTTTTTCAAAAACAACCATATCATCCTAACGAATTCAACTTCCTTCCGTTTACCCCATAGTACCCTACTCTTGTCCTGACTAGAATCAGCAATCACTTTACTACTTATAACTACATACATTTTTCAGAAATACTAAAATTAACTACTGTGCAAAATGGCATGATCTATATACACATACATATGTACATACATTCTTGCGTCTTTTTCTGCCTAGTGAGCCTACATGCAATTACTTGCTCACCCGACTTACATTTCCAGATGCAGAATTCCAACATAAAACTACTGCAAACTCTATTCGAGCATCAGACGGGTCAATTATACAGGGTGGTTTTTTTCGGTCATACGATTTTGACTGCCAATTTCAACAGGTTATCTTGCACCGATTTTGCTCAAATCTTGCCCACATATTCCCGAGCGTTTAACATTTACTTGGTAAAAATTTCGAGCTAAAACTCTGCGCTGGTAGTGAGAATTAGCCCCTTCCTTTCAAACCTACAATTTCTAGCTTTTTCACTGCACTTTCTGCTGCCAAATAATAAAAAGTGGATGACTATTTCCTAAGAGCAAAATATACTCTGAGATGGAACCTGAAGCCCAAAAAGGCCAAAAAACATTCAATAAGTTTCGTGGCCGTGCTTAGAAAATCGTCTCCATTTCTCAACATTGCTGCTCCCTCATCATGAGCCACAATTGAGAGACTAGATGGCTCCTGAGGTTCTTATCTGGAGGTGCAAAGGAGCGGAAAGGGTCTAAAAAGCCGTTTACCGTTTGAAAAATACAACATTATTCCCCATATCTCATGTTTTCCGAAATGTTGATGGAAGAATTTAGCAGTAAGTAGAAAATTATGGTGAAAACGTTGAAAAATTGTGATATCATACTTCTATTATTATTTTCTCACTACCATTGCAGAGTTTTTTAACTGGGAAATGCTTTTACAAAGTAAATGGTAAACGCTCGAGAAATATGTGGGCAAAATCAGTGCAAGATAACCCTGTTGGAAGTGGCGGTCAAATCGTATGACCGAAGAAAACCACCTATTATACTCTTTCAATACTTTCGGTTGTTGCATGTTGAAGCATTAATTACTAGTCGGAAAATAAGCTCGACCAACCCACCTCCACCATTCATTCGTCGGCTGCTATGCTTCAACACACACGTACGACTGAATTGGCCTGTCTGATGTCGACATCTCTCCGAGCGTCTTAACATTTCTATATGTCTCTCCAAGAAGCGTTTTTTCGTCATTTCTATATGTCTCTCCAAAAAGCGTCTCATTCATTTCTATATGTCTAAAAGCGTCGTCGTCATTTCTATAGGGTAACATGGGGTAAAACACGGAAACCTAAAGTACAAATTATAAATCTAGGACCCATGTATTATTTATCCGAGACCTACGCAACATAGAGCAAAGCAGTCAAACTTTCACGAAATAACTTTAGCTCGCCTCTCCAATAAAAAAAACCGTTTGTCTCCAGCTGCTCTGTGTGTCGAGATCTCGCCATATTTCTTCAGTACTAAAATCGCCAAATCGGGCGTGGACCATTGGGCAATTGTAAACCTCGCAAACACCCGAAAAATCAAAATGGCAGAAATAAGCATACGTGGTGAAGACGATGAAAATGCGCATCGGGCATACAGGGACGCAGGGTGTCGTGGTTTGCGTGGTTTAGCGTCTGCCGAAAGGTGACACGATTTCAGTGCTGAAGGAATTTGGCGAGATCTCGACACACAGCAGCTGGAGACAAACGGATTTTTTACTTGGAGAGGCGGGGCTGAGGTTCTCCGTGTGGAAGTTTTGGCCTTTTTGCTCTATGTCGCGTAGTTCTCGAGATAAGTGATGCGTGGGTCCTAGAATTATAATTTGTACTATAATATATCTCGGAAACCATACGACCGATTGAGACAAGCATTTTACCAATCGATTCCTAGAACTCTCCTTTTCTTTCAAATGAGCTACCACCATGTCATCACTTGCTGAAGCGGCAAGTTCAGAAAACTTAGGTGTCCTGTTTTACCCCACAGTACCACCCTATGTCTTTTCTGCGTGTTTCAGGCGGACACGGAGGTGGAGCAGGCTGGACGCCGTCTGCAGTTGACGATGGAGCATCTGGTGGAGGCCTACGTCCCGTCCTGCGGCCCGCTGGTCTGGCGCTGGCAGACGCTGTACCACAACAAGGGCGCGTCGGGCGCCGCCGGTACGGCACTGCCGAATCGACGCCGGCGCCACCAAAGAGCGCCGCAAGAGCGCCACATCTCCTCCACCACCACGGCGCCGGTCTCCGGCGATGAGGAAGCTGTTGCGTCGACGGGAGAGCAGGGATGCAGCAGCGGCAGGAAGCGCAGGCGACACGGGTCGTCCTCTAACGCCCCCGGAGGGGCGACCTCCACGTCTGAACAGGAACGAAGCAGGAGCAGGGAGGAGGAGGATGGGGAAGAAGAGGAGGCCCTGCCCGGAGGAGCTCTGTCGCCTTACACGCCCACATGAGATACTTACTTTATGTTGTACGAATGTACGCATGTAATATGTAGGGTTACGTACTGCGTACACATGACAATAGCGTCCGAGGCCAGTAGTGTACGTTACAAAACTATAGTTCTAGGTACGTTCTTATATGTAGTTCTTATATGTAAGGCGGTGCGCCCAAAGGACAGGCGGTTTTCGAAGGTAGGGAAGAGGAAGAGGAAACTGTGCTTGATGGAAATGTCATCATGTTCGTGTTTGTTGTCTCCGGTGGCATACGTACATACGTATGTTTCGTTTTGTTGCTTTTTCATTTTCTGAGCACGCGACCATCCCGATTTGTAAATCACCGGAGGAATGATTCGCGTATTGTGTGCTGCGGTTTCTACTTTGTATTGGAGTACGGTGTGTTCAATCTACTACCTTACAGTATCCTAAGCTAATCTCACTGTGACTGTACATCATACGTGTTATATGTACCCTTGATTCCGAACCGCTGCTGGTGCGCAGTGGGTTTGTAGTCCTCTGAATTATTAGCGGACCAACACGGTAGTCTATGCGCGCCGTAGGATAGTGCGTACGTACGGCGCTAGCAACGGATCGAAATCATGGACGTCGCTGTTGTCAAAAATAGTAGAAGGTGCGTCAGTTCTCGGTGTGCTTCCGTTTTTCGTCCGTTTATGCAATAAATTCAGATTTCCGCTGTACTGTACAGTATGTGCCCCACAATTTTCATGATTGATTGATTACTGTTGCTTGTTTCAACCTGATTTTTTATTTCGAGAATCACATAAAAATCGAATTAGTATTGCAATACCGTGTGAGTTCCTATCAAGCATTATTATTATACAGCAATGTTATGAAAAAGTAACGAGGGCCGATCGGGTGAGATGGGAGCAGGGTTGACAGTTTGCTTGAACTCAAAAGTTAACATGTCATTTTGCACTGAAATTCTCGTTAATGCATGTCCGCCTAATGATTG
>JASAMW010000999.1:0-17660 GCA_030247985.1 Epsilonema sp. ZAB3_2
CCGTAGTCCCTCTACCGAAAGGAAGTTATGAAGGCTCAAACTTTCGGACACAGAATTTTACGTTTTTTTTACTATGGGGGCAAAACCTGGATTAAGGAGAAAGCTAACTCGCTATTGAACACGTTTTGAAAATGTATTACGGTAGCTTTGCGGGATGGTAGAATATGCTCTACATTGTGGTATTGTTTGCAATCCTCAATTGCTGAGGTTAGTCATTTTGAGCTGTTTTGAGCCGCTTTCTGTTGTCCTAGAAAGTTGAAGTTTTGCCTTCGCAAACGTTGAAGCCTTGGATACATACACCGCATACGACCGCAGTGAAAAATGACGCTCCTTTGCGGAGTTATAAAAAAAAACATCCGGAGAGTATATATTCTGATACACCCTATACCTACATATGTACGTTCTCCATTCTGCTGATTAATCATCAAAGACCTATCGCTCTGCTCATATAGAAAAAATACCCAGTGAATTGGACGGGTTGTATGTAGTGATGCACCATGCAATTCAACGCGGATAAATTTTCAGGCAGCTTTTCCGTTCGTATAGGTGGTCACTCGGTGTATGTAAGTATGTTCATAATATAGCCAAAAATATATAACACCTGTATCGGGAAGAATGGGCTACGTAGTAAACAGAAACGAGGAGGCATTGTCTTTTTCGCCCTTTTATATGGGTTTTTCAAATCCCCTAAGTTTTATTTTCCCCTATTTATTGGGTTTTACGAAACCTTATAAAGGGGATTTACGAAACCTATTTTTATTTTCCCCTATTTATTGGGTTTTATAAAACCTTTATAATGGGGATTTACTAAACCTATTTTTATTTTCCCCTATTTATAGGTGTTTCGTAAAACCTATTTTTATTTTCCCCTTTTATTGGGTTTTACGAAACCTTTATAAAGGATGTAACGAAACCTAAAAACAGGGGAAAATAAAAATAGGTTTCGTAAAACCGTGTGTGGGTTTCGCAAATAAGGTTTCGCAAATTGTGTGGGCTATATAGTACATATGGGATCGAACTTACATGGCATCGGGCTATACACCGATCTTTACAGTAGTTCATGTTCCCACTTGCTTACCACCTAGTATGGAAGGGGGTGCTTGTGTTACGTTACACACAACCCGATTCGTTCGTACCCCGGTTTTTGTACTCTGCTCGTTTCGTACACCTTGTGGTTTGTACGGGACCCAGCTGGTACACTCCTCGATTCGGTAGGGGGGGGGGTTCGGTCGGCGCTGAAATCTATATACAGGGTGTTCCATAATATACTCACCGGTTGTTTGTGTCGCTCTATCTCCGCAGTGGAGTGTCATTTTCAAATGCGGTCTTTTGCAATAAGTAGCCAAGGCTTCAAAGTTGTTTTAATATGCACGCAAAATTTCAACTTTCTAGGCCAACAAAAAGTGGCTCAAAACAACTCAGAAAGGCTGACCTTAGAAATCGAAGATTTGCCTCATATTGTACCACAAAAAAGAGCACATATGAATACCATCCAAAAGCTAATACAACTTCAAATCCTGTTCAATATCCCATGAAAGACGCGGCAGAACCAAATTTGCTGTGCCATTGTGAAGAAAATTGAAGAAACTCATCCGTGGGTGATAACTTCGGCCTTAAAACCCGGGTTTAGCCCCATAGTGAAAAAAACGTGAATTTTTGTGTCCAAAAGTTTGAGCTTTCATACCTTCCTTGGTACCCCGGAGAAATGGGTTCGCTGGTAGTTCGGTCGTAGTTGAACTACCAGCGAACTGCCAGCGAACTTTTTTTCCGAAAATCAATAAATCAAAACATAGAACGCGTTTTGTTCGCTGGCAGTTCGCTGCTATTTCGCTGTCAGTTCGCTGGTAGTTCGCTGGCTGTTCGCTGGTAGTTCGCTGGCAGTTCTAGAACTACCAGCGAACTACGACCGAACTACCAGCGAACAGAGATACTCATTGGAGATGCGTGCTCTAGGCGTTCCTGTAGCGTCTTTGTCGCTTCGTCGCTTCTTTTTTATTGCTTCCGCGCTTGTCGTCAGGTGGCGTGGTGAGCGAGCGGTGAAGACTTACTCAGTTTACCAGCGTACGTAATACGAGCAGAGCACCGTACAACTACGTACATACACGTATAACATTATGTACGTACTCTTTACTCCAAGACAAAGTGCAATGCGATTTCCTTTTTTTCCGTGGCTTCGAATATGAAACAGTCATTCATTACTGTACTGTGCGTTAAGAAATAGATACAAAACGCAAGATACAGAACAGTACTGTTAGTTTCCCGCTTGCACTACGGCTACACAGTCGTGTTTATAATCAAACTGGTCATGCCACGGGTGAACGCTATGTTTGTGCTACTAATTATGGTAGCGGCTTCGTTCCTGCTTGCTGCAGGCACATATGAATGCCTTAAAGGTATAGTTCCTAGACGCCCACTTCCCCCAAAAGGCCTTTGTCCAACTCCAAGCGGTGGCCTTAATGGTACCTGTACCTATCAACTCTACGAAACCCCCACTGTGCCGGCAAATCACGAGTTTGGATGCGGTTATCCTAACTGCAATATAGCGAAAATGGCAACACTCCTCACGCTTAGAACGAACACTTTTGTTCCGAAGAAAAACTGTAATGACCGCACTAAGATTCGGCCGTGTTGCTATGTCAAAGTCCAAACTGACCTCGGGTCAAATCCAAGTACTCTCCCGGACGGAAGCATGTATAAAGTATGCTGTTGCAATTTAGCAAAATGTCATGAATGGGATGACTAGAGATGGGCCGAGACTGGATTGTTGCTGAAAACGAGACCGAGACCCTATCCCAAAGCTTAGAATTTGTTCACGAGACCGAGACGAAGACTTTGGAAATTTTGCCGAGACCGAGACTGAGCATTCGTATAAAAACCTGTGGGAATCTTCTTTTTTTATTTTGTTCTGATGGCCAAGAATAATATAATAGTAAAAATAATGGCAATAAGTTCCTTATTGCTATTTCTACATTAAAATCGCCAGAGCAACGGCAAAATTTCACGAAAGTGCTTGTGAATTCACGATTTCAATCTACGCGTAGCGTCTCAGTCTCGCCAAAGCCCTTAATTAAAGTTGCGAGACCGAGAATTTTACAATTTAAAAAAGCCGAGACCGAGCGAGACCGAATGCCGTCTCAGCCAATCTCTAGATCGTGTGTGTACCTTGTCCAAAAGTCTTCTTGCGTAAAGTACAGTATGTAGGCCTATTAGCCTTGCTCGATAACAGAGTGCGTTTTTCTCAACCGGCCCCTGACTAAGGTGTATAGTATTTATCACACTCAAGCACAGCAAACCTGTAGTAATTTTTTTCAACATTTACATACAACTTGCAAGTTTTCTTTTTTCTTGCATGTTGTGTAGATTTTGTAAAAAAAATTCCTACAGGCGTGCTATGCGTGAGTGTGATAAATACTGCACCTTTAGGCCACGGGCAGGTGGAGAAACACACTCTGTTGTCGAGCAAGGCTAATTAGAGGCTTCATTCATTAACCCGCTAATACCGGTTGGTTTCCTTTATTTTTATTTGATAGATAAAGGTTTGTACGTGTACGTTCAGGCAAAAACTTCAGCCTTGTAGATAGACACTCTAGGTAACACAAGCCGATGAATAGACGTGAAATTTTTTTGTCAATTGTCTTTTGTCATTTGTCAATTTTTTGTCCATAAAGTTAATGGGGAACTTTGGGCGGAAAGTTCGGGGTAAGCCTGCATGCATCATTCGATAGAGCATAAAAAATGCTGCAAAACGCACCAAGTCCCATCCCTCTACGTTGCGTCGTTCTTGAGTTACAGGCAAAAACTGATGTGCTAAACTGCGTAAGGCCACCTGTTTTTTTGGCCTCCAATTCCATAGGCAGTGAAGATACAGCATACTTTATTCAACAAAAATGTGGAACTCAATACGGAGCACACGGTGGTAGCAAAATTATTCCGATTGGTGCAATGGTTAGCGAGCTATGTGCTCTCAAGTTGTTTCCCGTTCACTGATCTCAAGAACGACGCAACGTAGAAGGATGGGACTTTGCAGCGATTTTTATGCTCTATCGAATGATGCATGCAGGCTTACCCCGAACTTTCCGCCCAAAGTTCCCCTTTAACAGTTTTGTCGATAAATAAAAATATTAATGTGTTTACATAACATTGGTACTACCAAAATTATATATTATTTTGTTTTGGGCTTTACAAAAATCATTATATTGGGTTACGAAAGGCGAAATCAATTTTCGCAAAACCAATAACCCAAATAATACAGTAATTTAATGGGTAGTTGAAAACCTAAATTTGGGGCGAATTCCTGCGAGGGATGGGCTTTTCGTATATAGTACGTACGTCATCCATTCTTCCCCCGAGCAGAATTTTATATCTTTGGTACTACCAACAACATACATACAGCATGCACGCATGTGCAAGTATACAGTATACCTACGTACATACGTAATTGTCTCTTTGTCATTCAGTTTCTTTCTTGTGAAAATAAAATCCAGCACTCCTTTTGTGATTCTTGTTTGCACCGACAAGTCCTACAAAGCTCTGGAATAATTGCCTGCCAGTGTCCTGTAACGCAAGGAATTTCGGCCCTAAAGTGCAACCAGCAGGTTCCTGCCGTGTGTTATGAATACCTCCGGATCCAGCCATCGTAGAGCAAAGCGGTTAAAAATCTCTCGATAACTATTAGCGGGATTGAAAATAAAAAACCGCGTGCGTCTGTGTGCCCTCTATGTCGAGAAATCGCCGATTTCCTTTGAAAATATACTAAAACGGGTACACTTTTTTCGATTATTCCACAAAAATGAACAATGCCGCAAAAACTTTTTCATTAAAAGTAGCCTATCCTATGTAAAATTTGGTATAGATTTCAAAAATAGTATCGGTGTTTCAAAAAATTTAACCCCTAGTATATAATTTTGCAAAACTTGTATATTTTTGACAATTTTTGTGTATGGGTTAAATTTTTTGGATCAACGATACTATTTTTGAAATATACATAAAATTTTACATAGGATAGGCTACTTTTGATGAAAAAGTTTTTGCGGAATTGTTCGTTTATTTTGAATAATTGAAAAAGTGTACATTTAAGGAAATCGGCGATTTCTCGACACAGAGACGCATGCGGTTTATTTATTTTCAATCCCGCTAAAAGTTATCGAGAGATCTTTAACCGCTTTGCTTTACGATGGCTGGATCCGTAGATATTTCTAACACACGGCAGGAACCTGCTGGTTGCACTTTAGTACATTCCTAGTGTTGTGAAAGTAAACTGCATACATAAGGTTACTGTAGAGATGAAAAGGTGGCGCTATGCTGATGGGGTCAAAGGAGTGCGTTGTAAAATAGCGGCTACATGCATACTTTGATGTATACATGTACGTACGTACAAAAGCACAGGCTAATGATTTCAATATCGGGCAGATTCGAGAAGCTTCGAAGGAAGCTTCATTGCGTATTTTTGAGAGCTAATAATAGTTTTATGAAAAGCTATAAATAGTTGGGCTGGCTGGTGCCTCCAGTCACTGACGTAAAGTAAGATGGTGGATCGAAAGATTCGAAGGTTCTGGAATGTTCTCGAATGAGATCATTCGATGGTTTGAGGCCCATTGCCACAAGCTATTGCTAGGATCTTCAGCCAGTCGAGTTGAAATTGAGTGGGAGAAAAGTCGTTTCTAAAATTGTGAGTTCGGTTGAGTTTCTGAGTTGGAGTTCGGTGGATATTTTGGGTTGAAGTTTTAGTCGGTTTTGTTCTTTTGGATTACTTCTCTTCGGGTTGTTAAGTAAGGTTACGGTAACTTTGACCAGCGTGGTCACCGCAGCCAGTCACAAAGTTTGAAAAGTCAAATCAACTGTCGTAGTAGTCCAACGAACTGTTAGCCGTTAGCAAACTATACGAGTTTGTTACAGTCCATTCCTTCCATTTCAGTGCTTACTGTACAGCAAATCCCATAAAACAGTTTTCATAGCGTCTTCATCGAAAGAGACAGTGCAGTGCCATTGTTGCATCGCCTTGGTTCCACGCATAGGTTACAGCATCATTGGAGGACATCCATAAGTAGCTACTTTCCAAGACGCCAAGCTGCACTATTTTACGCTACCCCACTGCAGTACGTAGGCTGGGCTGATCGGACATTCGAGGATCCACCGAACGTGCCGCGATCTTAAGACATGACCAGTGGAATCCAGTCTTCCCGCGCCGTGGTGCAGAATTTAAAACGATTTTGCATTTTGCGAAAGAGTGTTCGGTGTCCAAATTCGCCTCAATCCAACCACATCCAGGTTCATCGACAGAGGCGGGATGCCTCTGGCCGAGGGAAAGCGAAGGATGTGAGACACTCAATTCTGTGTGAAGAGCAATTTGTTCTCAATCTGGGCTTTCTTTCTGGGAATCGGACTCATGCTAAAGCGGGCTAATTTGCTGGGCTTTTCTTCTCAAACAAAAAGCTGGAATAGTCCCGTACTTATACTCTGCATGTATGTACATACGTATACACATACAGAAACAGAAGGCTTTTGTAGCGTAAAGTGAATCCGCTCAGCTCAGCAATTTTGCACGAGGATCCCAAGGATGCTTTGCACAATAGAACAAAATTGGCCATTTAGGCCGGGAAGAAAATAAATTATTTTTCTTCAACCTTCTGAGATAAAAGCACGCGCTACGAAAAATCTCAAATTAAGCCAGCCAGCACTCTGTTTGAGGGATTGTGACAATATTCCGATCTTCTGTACATGTAGCCATGCTTCAATAATCCATGGCGTGCTCTGTATGTACTCGTACTGTGATTTGCGCACTCTCTGACTCATATCAGTGTACATATACAGAAGTGTAAACGTATGTACATACATGCGTACATGTGTAACATGGCATGCTTTATATCTGCATGTGCAGTGCAGTCAGAATAAGCTGAGGTGAGGTTATAATTTGATTCAAATAAATTAATACTCAACCGTGCCGTACCTGCCTGCTGTCTGCGGCATTGGGCATGAGTAGTCAGTCATTCATTCGATGCAGCAAGTCGTACGTACGTACAAAAGATAGTATGAAGGAACGTCAGTTTTATTCCCAACCTAAATGTACTGTGCTTACTGTAGGTTGCTTGTACAAGCAAATAAAAGCAATCGGTTATAGTATTGGCATATGATTCATTGGCTAGCACCAACACCAACACGGGACGAAGAAAATAATAAAGTGCATTTTCCTATGTATCGTTTCTATACGATAAGTATTTTCATCAATTCTGTACATGAATACGACTCGTGCAAGCAATCTATGGCAAATCTCACTTCAGTGGGTGTGCTGCGCTGCGTGCCATCATGATCAACGCAATAATGGCAAGCGTGAAATGGAGAGCAGCAAAGAAAGCATAGGAATCATCGCAATGCACCCACTTTATTTTGCACCATGCCGTTTGCTTTTCACACCTTACGCAAGCACTTCAATTATTGTTCTGGCCTCCATTTTTTTTATACATAGTAGCAGCTACACTGTAGCGACCATCGGGACGGCGTTCTGGTTTTGCAAGGAAGATTAGTCCGTGCTTGTACTGAGCGGTACCCGGAGTCGAAACTACGCGTATATTAATGCGAGCAACGCCCGATAAAAATGTTCAAAACTAAAAGTAATGGAAACAAATTATGAAAAGAGACAAGAAAAGTGAACAGATTCTATCGTCCGAGACACAACGAAATTCATCGACCAAAATTCAAGATCTTTCGAAGAGGAACTTTTAGAAAAGCCTCCGAATTTGTTCCCGGCTCATCTTCTCTACCCGCTTCCCATACAGCTCCACGACAACATGGCGACGACGACGTGGGGCCTATTCACTCACTGCGCTGAAAATACGAAGACACGAACGACGCAGGAATGATCCGAATTTATCCCCGCCTCCCCGACCTGCCCGCTTCCCGCGGTTACGTGCGGTGACATGGACGCTGATGGATCGCTCCGTATTTCCGCCCGTCTCCCCTGCCTATTCACTGCGGTTGCGTATGGTAACATGAATGCTGATGCGTCGCTCCATATTTATCCCAGCCTCCCCTGCCTAACCGCTTCCTGCGCTGAAAATACGAAGACACGAACGACGCAGGAACGATCCGTATTTATCCCCGCCTCCCCGGCCTGCCCGCTTCCCGCGGTTACGTGCGGTGACATGGACGCTGATGGATCGCTCCGTATTTCTGCCCGTCTCCCCTGCCTATTCACTTACTGCGCTGAAAATACGAAGACACGAACGACGCAGGAATGATCCGAATTTATCCCCGCCTCCCCGGCCTGCCCGCTTCCCGCGGTTACGTGCGGTGACATGGACGCTGATGGATCGCTCCGTATTTCCGCCCGTCTCCCCTGCCTATTCACTTACTGCGCTGAAAATACGAAGACACGAACGACGCAGGAATGATCCGAATTTATCCCCGCCTCCCCGGCCTGCCCGCTTCCCGCGGTTACGTGCGGTGACATGGACGCTGATGGATCGCTCCGTATTTCTGCCCGTCTCCCCTGCCTAACCGCTTCCTGCGCTGAAAATACGAAGACACGAACGACGCAGGAATGATCCGAATTTATCCCTGCCTCCCCGGCCTGCCCGCTTCCCGCGGTTACGTGCGGTGACATGGACGCTGATGGATCGCTCCGTATTTCTGCCCGTCTCCCCTGCCTAACCGCTTCCTGCGCTGAAAATACGAAGACACGAACGACGCAGGAATGATCCGAATTTATCCCTGCCTCCCCGGCCTGCCCGCTTCCCGCGGTTACGTGCGGTGACATGGACGCTGATGGATCGCTCCGTATTTCTGCCCGTCTCCCCTGCCTATTCACTTACTGCGCTGAAAATACGAAGACACGAACGACGCAGGAATGATCCGAATTTATCCCCGCCTCCCCGGCCTGCCCGCTTCCCGCGGTTACGTGCGGTGACATGGACGCTGATGGATCGCTCCGTATTTCTGCCCGTCTCCCCTGCCTACTCACTTACTGCGCTGAAAATACGAAGACACGAACGACGCAGGAATGATCCGAATTTATCCCTGCCTCCCCGGCCTGCCCGCTTCCCGCGGTTACGTGCGGTGACATGGACGCTGATGGATCGCTCCGTATTTCTGCCCGTCTCCCCTGCCTAACCGCTTCCTCCGCTGAAAATACGAAGACACGAACGACGCAGGAATGATCCGAATTTATCCCTGCCTCCCCGGCCTGCCCGCTTCCCGCGGTTACGTGCGGTGACATGGACGCTGATGGATCGCTCCGTATTTCCGCCCGTCTCCCCTGCCTATTCACTTACTGCGCTGAAAATACGAAGACACGAACGACGCAGGAATGATCCGAATTTATCCCCGCCTCCCCGGCCTGCCCGCTTCCCGCGGTTACGTGCGGTGACATGGACGCTGATGGATCGCTCCGTATTTCCGCCCGTCTCCCCTGCCTATTCACTTACTGCGCTGAAAATACGAAGACACGAACGACGCAGGAATGATCCGAATTTATCCCCGCCTCCCCGACCTGCCCGCTTCCCGCGGTTACGTGCGGTGACATGGACGCTGATGGATCACTCCGTATTTCTGCCCGTCTCCCCTGCCTATTCACTGCGGTTGCGTATGGTAACATGAATGCTGATGCGTCGCTCCATATTTATCCCAGCCTCCCCTGCCTAACCGCTTCCTGCGCTGAAAATACGAAGACACGAACGACGCAGGAACGATCCGTATTTATCCCCACATTCCGTTCAAACTTACATCTGAGTTTCTATTGTGACAAGAGAAAAAAATAATCCTACTAAAACCTTTATTGCTACTTGCTGCGATTTGTTCAATGACGTAATTCGTTAGCACACAGTTACGGGAAAACAACCGATTCAGGAGAAGACATCACATCGTTATCGCCCTCGTGGCTACCTCCTCCTTTTCCTCCACTGGAACACGGCATGCACGTATCGTTTTCACCTTCGTCTGAAAAAGCTAGATAGTAGCTTACGACTACTACTACCACGAGTGGTTGGCGAGGGTGGGGGTGAAAGGATGCTAAAGTTATGTAAATGAACAATGTTCATGACACTCACCAATATCGCAAAGAATTGCCTGTTCATTGGGGATCTGCGCTTCTTTGCTGCTTGCCTGTGGACCTCTTTTTCTCATTTCGACAATTTCTTCCACTACGCCATCCACCTGCTCCTCACTTGATATGTCCTGCAGCTGTGGACACTGAAAACATATTCAATTCTATGTATGAATGAACCTGCTTAACTCCTCCTGTCCTCGGCGAATTCGACGGCCGTCAAACGGTCGTCGAATTTCCCGAAGACAGGAGGAGTTAATTCCCCCTCTATTTCACAGGTCGTCGTAAACGCTACACTAATGCGCTACTAATGCGAAACGAAAGCTACCGAATTTAGGCACACCAGAGGTACAAAGTCGACGCGGCGACCAGCGAAACATGGGATGGGTTTAGTTACGTTTGTGGCCTACTTGCAAAATCGCCTCCAACATCAGATCTGTCTGATACTTCAGCGTGACTTCATAGGCTCGCGCTCCTTCCGCTCCTCCTCCCACCGCCATTGCAGCCTCCGTAGCATTCATGAACGCTTCCGGGCTCATATACCGCAGTAGTATCCCCGACGAATTCGCTGCCAACTGCTCTTTGATCTGCGACAAGCAACCCATTTACTCTGTGTAAATTGATTGAAGACTGCGTTGTAGAGCGCTTCTCTGGAAATGTAACATACGTACCTTTTTTATGGTCCAGAAGCTGTTTTTCCAAACATATTGAGACTTCCGCATTACGTTGCTGACCAGTTTAAGAGACGTTTTCTGTAAGGATTGAGAGTAGCCTGTAGTATAGGCGGAAGGGGGGTACTTTTTGTGAATCGAGATAATATGCCTATCGGATTCCCCATCAAAAACTGCATATGTTGATGAATTTTGAGGAAAAAAATTGTTAAGGCATCATCTAGATCATCATGGTTAAAGGTGGGCAGGTCGCATTTTTGCCGTTTTTCATCGTAATTAGCCATATTTCAGCAACCGAAGGGCTTAGAGAGCTACAATTTGGTACGCACATACATCCCATAGGGACCCAAGTCTGGACCAATTTTGAGCCCAATCGGCCACCTGTGTGGCGAGATATAGCGTCACAAAGTGCATTTCTGTATATTTTGCACCTGTTAAGGAAGGGGTTGAGGCTGGGGAGACGGGCAGAGAATACGGAGCGATCCCATCGCGGTCCATGTCACCGCACGTAACCGCGGGAGCGGGCAGGCGGGGCCAGGGATAAATTCGGATCATTCCTGCGTCGTTCCGTGTCTCCGTATTTTCAGCGCAGTAAGTGAGTAGGCAGGGGGAGACGGGCAGGAAATACGGAGCGATCCATCAGCGTCCATGTCACCGCACGTAACCGCGGGAAGCGGGCAGGCCGGGGAGGGGGGGGGATAAATTCGGATCATTCCTGCGTCGTTCGTGTCTTCGTATTTTCAGCGCAGTAAGCGAATAGGCAGGGGAGACGGGCAGAAATACGGAGCGATCCATCAGCGTCCATGTCACCGCACGTAACCGCGGGAAGCGGGCAGGCGGGGGAGGCAGGGATAAATTCGGATCATTCCTGCGTCGTTCGTGTCTTCGTATTTTCAGCGCAGGAAGCGGTTAGGCAGGGGAGACGGGCAGAAATACGGAGCGATCCATCAGCGTCCATGTCACCGCACGTAACCGCGGGAAGCGGGCAGGCCGGGGAGGCAGGGATAAATTCGATCATTCCTGCGTCGTTCGTGTCTTCGTATTTTCAGCGCAGGAAGCGGTTAGGCAGGGGAGACGGGCAGAAATACGGGCCACCCATCAGCGTCCATGTCACCGCACGTAACCGCGGGAAGCGGGCAGGCCGGGGAGGCGGGATAAATTCGGATCATTCCTGCGTCGTTCGTGTCTTCGTATTTTCAGCGCAGTAAGTGAATAGGCAGGGGAGACGGGAGGAAATAACGAGCGATCCATCAGCGTCCATCTCACACCACGTAACCGCGGGAAGGGGGCAGGCCGGGGAGGCGGGGATAAATTCGGATCATTCCTGCGTCGTTCGTGTCTTCGTATTTTCAGCGCAGTAGGATAGGCAGGGGGAGACGGGCAGAAATACGGAGCGATCCATCAGCGTCCATGTCACCGCACGTAACCGCGGGAAGCGGGCAGGCCGGGGAGGCGGGGATAAATACGGATCGTTCCTGCGTCGTTTGTGCTCTTCGTATTTTCAGCGCAGGAAGCGGTTAGGCAGGGGAGGCTGGGATAAATATGGAGCGACTCATCTGCATTCATGTTACCTTTAGCAACAGCAGTGAATAGGCAGGGGAGACGGGCGGAAATACGGAGCGATCCATCAGCGTCCATGTCACCGCACGTAACCGCGGGAAGCGGGCAGGTCGGGGAGGCGGGGATAAATTCGGATCATTCCTGCGTCGTTCGTGTCTTCGTATTTTCAGCGCAGTGAGTGAATAGGCCCCACGTCGTCGTCGCCATGTTGTCGTGGGAGCTGTATGGGAAGCGGGTAGAGAAGATGAGCCGGGAACAAATTCGGAGGCTTTTCTAAAAGTTCCCTCTTCGAAAGATCTTGAATTTTGGTCGATGAATTTCGTTGTGTCTCGGACGATAGAATCTGTTCACTTTTCTTGTCTCTTTTCATAATTTGTTTCCATTACTTTTAGTTTTGAACATTTTTATCGGGCGTTGCTCGCATTAATATACGCGTAGTTTCGACTCCGGGTACCGCTCAGTACAAGCACGGACTAATCTTCCTTGCAAAACCAGAACGCCGTCCCGATGGTCGCTACAGTGTAGCTGCTACTATGTATAAAAAAAAATGGAGGCCAGAACAATAATTGAAGTGCTTGCGTAAGGTGTGAAAAGCAAACGGCATGGTGCAAAATAAAGTGGGTGCATTGCGATGATTCCTATGCTTTCTTTGCTGCTCTCCATTTCACGCTTGCCATTATTGCGTTGATCATGATGGCACGCAGCGCAGCACACCCACTGAAGTGAGATTTGCCATAGATTGCTTGCACGAGTCGTATTCATGTACAGAATTGATGAAAATACTTATCGTATAGAAACGATACATAGGAAAATGCACTTTATTATTTTCTTCGTCCCGTGTTGGTGTTGGTGCTAGCCAATGAATCATATGCCAATACTATAACCGATTGCTTTTATTTGCTTGTACAAGCAACCTACAGTAAGCACAGTACATTTAGGTTGGGAATAAAACTGACGTTCCTTCATACTATCTTTTGTACGTACGTACGACTTGCTGCATCGAATGAATGACTGACTACTCATGCCCAATGCCGCAGACAGCAGGCAGGTACGGCACGGTTGAGTATTAATTTATTTGAATCAAATTATAACCTCACCTCAGCTTATTCTGACTGCACTGCACATGCAGATATAAAGCATGCCATGTTACACATGTACGCATGTATGTACATACGTTTACACTTCTGTATATGTACACTGATATGAGTCAGAGAGTGCGCAAATCACAGTACGAGTACATACAGAGCACGCCATGGATTATTGAAGCATGGCTACATGTACAGAAGATCGGAATATTGTCACAATCCCTCAAACAGAGTGCTGGCTGGCTTAATTTGAGATTTTTCGTAGCGCGTGCTTTTATCTCAGAAGGTTGAAGAAAAATAATTTATTTTCTTCCCGGCCTAAATGGCCAATTTTGTTCTATTGTGCAAAGCATCCTTGGGATCCTCGTGCAAAATTGCTGAGCTGAGCGGATTCACTTTACGCTACAAAAGCCTTCTGTTTCTGTATGTGTATACGTATGTACATACATGCAGAGTATAAGTACGGGACTATTCCAGCTTTTTGTTTGAGAAGAAAAGCCCAGCAAATTAGCCCGCTTTAGCATGAGTCCGATTCCCAGAAAGAAAGCCCAGATTGAGAACAAATTGCTCTTCACACAGAATTGAGTGTCTCACATCCTTCGCTTTCCCTCGGCCAGAGGCATCCCGCCTCTGTCGATGAACCTGGATGTGGTTGGATTGAGGCGAATTTGGACACCGAACACTCTTTCTCAAATGCAAAATCGTTTTAAATTCTGCACCACGGCGCGGGAAGACTGGATTCCACTGGTCATGTCTTAAGATCGCGGCACGTTCGGTGGATCCTCGAATGTCCGATCAGCCCAGCCTACGTACTGCAGTGGGGTAGCGTAAAATAGTGCAGCTTGGCGTCTTGGAAAGTAGCTACTTATGGATGTCCTCCAATGATGCTGTAACCTATGCGTGGAACCAAGGCGATGCAACAATGGCACTGCACTGTCTCTTTCGATGAAGACGCTATGAAAACTGTTTTATGGGATTTGCTGTACAGTAAGCACTGAAATGGAAGGAATGGACTGTAACAAACTCGTATAGTTTGCTAACGGCTAACAGTTCGTTGGACTACTACGACAGTTGATTTGACTTTTCAAACTTTGTGACTGGCTGCGGTGACCACGCTGGTCAAAGTTACCGTAACCTTACTTAACAACCCGAAGAGAAGTAATCCAAAAGAACAAAACCGACTAAAACTTCAACCCAAAATATCCACCGAACTCCAACTCAGAAACTCAACCGAACTCACAATTTTAGAAACGACTTTTCTCCCACTCAATTTCAACTCGACTGGCTGAAGATCCTAGCAATAGCTTGTGGCAATGGGCCTCAAACCATCGAATGATCTCATTCGAGAACATTCCAGAACCTTCGAATCTTTCGATCCACCATCTTACTTTACGTCAGTGACTGGAGGCACCAGCCAGCCCAACTATTTATAGCTTTTCATAAAACTATTATTAGCTCTCAAAAATACGCAATGAAGCTTCCTTCGAAGCTTCTCGAATCTGCCCGATATTGAAATCATTAGCCTGTGCTTTTGTACGTACGTACATGTATACATCAAAGTATGCATGTAGCCGCTATTTTACAAATGCACTCCTTTGACCCCATCAGCATAGCGCCACCTTTTCATCTCTACAGTAACCTTATGTATGCAGTTTACTTTCACAACACTAGGAATGTACTAAAGTGCAACCAACAGGTTCCTGCCGTGTGTTAGAAATATCTACGGATCCAGCCATCGTAAAACAAAGCGGTTAAAGATCTCTCGATAACTTTTAGCGGGATTGAAAATAAATAAACCGCATGCGTCTCTGTGTCGAGAAATCGCCGATTTCCTTAAATGTACACTTTTTCAATTATTCAAAATAAACGAACAATTCCGCAAAAACTTTTTCATCAAAAGTAGCCTATCCTATGTAAAATTTTATGTATATTTCAAAAATAGTATCGTTGATCCAAAAAATTTAACCCATACACAAAAATTGTCAAAAATATACAAGTTTTGCAAAATTATATACTAGGGGTTAAATTTTTTTGAAACACCTATACTATTTTTGAAATCTATACCAAATTTTACATAGGATAGGCTACTTTTAATGAAAAAGTTTTTGCGGCATTGTTCATTTTGTGGAAGTAATCCCGAAAAAAGTGTACCCGTTTTAGAATATATTCAAAGGAAATCGGCGATTTCTCGACATATAGGGCACATAGACGCATGTGGTTTTTTATTTTCAATCCTGCTAAAATTTATCGAGAGATTTTTAACCGCTTTGCACAACGATGGCTGGATCCGGAGATATTTCTAACACACGGCAGGAACCTGCTGGTTGCACTTTAGGGCCGAAATTCCTTGCGTTACAGGACACTGGCAGGCAATTATTCCAGAGCTTTGTAGGACTTGTCGGTGCAAACAAGAATCACAAAAGGAGTGCTGGATTTTATTTTCACAAGAAAGAAACTGAATGACAAAGAGACAATTACGTATGTACGTAGGTATACTGTATACTTGCACATGCGTGCATGCTGTATGTATGTTGTTGGTAGTACCAAAGATATAAAATTCTGCTCGGGGGAAGAATGGATGACGTACGTACTATATACGAAAAGCCCATCCCTCGCAGGAATTCGCCCCAAATTTAGGTTTTCAACTACCCATTAAATTACTGTATTATTTGGGTTATTGGTTTTGCGAAAATTGATTTCGCCTTTCGTAACCCAATATAATGATTTTTGTAAAGCCCAAAACAAAATAATATATAATTTTGGTAGTACCAATGTTATGTAAACACATTAATATTTTTATTTATCGACAAAACTGTTAAAGGGAACTTTGGGCGGAAAGTTCGGGGTAAGCCTGCATGCATCATTCGATAGAGCATAAAAATCGCTGCAAAGTCCCATCCTTCTACGTTGCGTCGTTCTTGAGATCAGTGAACGGGAAACAACTTGAGAGCACATAGCTCGCTAACCATTGCACCAATCGGAATAATTTTGCTACCACCGTGTGCTCCGTATCGAGTTCCACATTTTTGTTGAATAAAGTATGCTGTATCTTCACTGCCTATGGAATTGGAGGCCAAAAAAACAGGTGGCCTTACGCAGTTTAGCACATCAGTTTTTGCCTGTAACTCAAGAACGACGCAACGTAGAGGGATGGGACTTGGTGCGTTTTGCAGCATTTTTTATGCTCTATCGAATGATGCATGCAGGCTTACCCTGAACTTTCCGCCCAAAGTTCCCCATTAACTTTATGGACAAAAAATTGACAACTGACAAAAGACAATTGACAAAAAAATTTCACGTCTATTCATCGGCTTGTGTTACCTAGAGTGTCTATCTACAAGGCTGAAGTTTTTGCCTGAACGTACACGTACAAACCTTTATCTATCAAATAAAAATAAAGGAAACCAACCGGTATTAGCGGGTTCATGACTAAAGCCTCTAATCAGCCTTGTCTGACAACAGAGTGTGTTTCTCCACCTGCCCGTGGCCTAAAGGTGCAGTATTTATCACACTGACGCATAGCCCGCCTGTAGGAATTTTTTTTACAAAATCTACACAACATGCAAGAAAAAAGAAAACTTGCAAAGTTGTATGTAAACGTTGAAAAAAATTGCTACAGGTGTGCTGTGCTTGAGTGTGATAAATACTGCACCTTAGCCACAGGCCGGTTGAGAAAAACACACTCTGTTATCGAGCAAGGCTAATAGGCCTACATACTGTACTTTACGCAAGAAGACTTTTGGACAAGGTACACACACGATCTAGAGATTGGCTGAGACGGCATTCGGTCTCGCTCGGTCTCGGCTTTTTTAAATTGTAAAATCCTCGGTCTCGCAACTTTAATTAAGGGCTTTGGCGAGACGGAGACGCTACGCGTAGATTGAAATCGTGAATTCACAAGCACTTTCGTGAAAATTTTGCCGTTGCTCTGGCGATTTTAATGTACAAAATAATAATAAGGAACTTATTGCCATTATTTTTACTATTATATTATTCTTGGCCATCAGAACAAAATAAAAAAAGAAGATTCCCACAGGTTTTTATACGAATGTCTTGAGCTCTCGGTCTCGGCAAAATTTCCAAAGTCTTCGTCTCGGTCTCGTGAACAAATTCTAAGCTTTGGGATAGGGTCTCGGTCTCGTTTTCAGCAACAATCCAGTCTCGGCCCATCTCTAGTCATCCCATTCACTACATTTTGCTAAATTGCAACAGCATACTTTATACATGCTTCCGTCCGGGAGAGTACTTGGATTTGACCCGAGGTCAGTTTGGACTTTGACATAGCAACACGGCCGAATCTTAGTGCGG
>JASAMW010001000.1:0-35219 GCA_030247985.1 Epsilonema sp. ZAB3_2
AAAAAATGCCAGATGGTGTAACCCCCCCCCCCCCCCCCAATGCATACCCCCCTGTGTATTCATACCTGAACCTACCTATGTAAGCTGGTCATATGGTACACATAGCCACTCCCCACACAGCTAAGATGCCTATAAGCCTGCTTGGGGGTGTGTACTAGAATAACCGTGTTTTGACCTCAATTATGCCCTAAAACACGTGCTTTTGACCTAAAAAAATATGCCTCTGCGCACCTCTCAAAAACATAAAAAATGCCCCATGCATAACCCCCCCCAATGCATAACCCCCCCCCCTATGCATACCCCATATGGGACCTCTCAATTTTTGCATACCCCCATGGGGCTATGCACCGGTAAATACGGTAAATATAGGACCTATCCTTAGCCAAATGTAAAAGACGCAGCCCACCGAACATCAAACAAAATATAAAATTCTACTGATACGCAAAAAGTTAGCAAAGCTTGGTCATGAATACCTGCTAAGAATACCATGAATACGCCATGTCTTCGAGTAGCCAAAACGCCGCTTACCGCCAGCGCCGAGGCTTTCCAGGAAATTACTCCCGTCTGTCACAAAGCTGAAACAACACAACATGTGTGAAGAAAATTAAGATCTTCCTGACTCACTACCGTACCGCGCGGTAGTTTGTCATAGGTTGAACCTGCTGTGCATACCTGTACATTTTGCTCCAGACCACTTCTCGGAGGAGTATTGCAGGTGCCGCAAAATGGCGACGGCCAAGTAGGAAGGTTTGACAAGCGGGAACCGCGCCCAACTCTTCAAACACGCCTTAAAAGTCATAGGCCCAACTGAACACAAACACCAACATGCCAGCCACGTATACACACACACTACATACGCATTGTCATACTGTAGTGGATGAAGCTGTTATTGAGTTAGGGTATGTACAGCATAAGGTGTTTCACAATAAAATTACTGGATGTTTGTGCCTGATTCATGAACGGAGCGGAGCGTTCGATTCCAGAAACTCTTCAAATTTGGTAGCTAAGGCTTCAGCAAGAGTGCGGCAGGCACATTTCAGGGCCGGTACCACTTCTATCTTATCTTCTATCACTTTCCATCTACCGCATATGAAAATGATACTCCGCTTGTGGAGAAGAGACACAAACATCCGGTGAGGATATCATGAAACACCCGGTCCTTGTTCAGCGGCGGCGTTGGCCAGAAGTCGATTGGCGATGTAGTCAGGCAGCCAAGGTCCATCTCGCAGGTTGCTGCACAGGGGATGCCGAAGATCATTCTTCAGACGAATCCCCTCATTCAGCAACGGTATCAAACCTGGAGCATAGCATTCAATCTCATATTAATGGTACGTATTTACGCGTAATGTACATACACAGTACAGCAAAGATGGACTTTACTGCTATTACTGGGGACAGTGCTCATTTAGTGAGGTAGGCAGCAATCATGTCAAGCATAACACTGATTCATGTATGTACTGTATATGTATGTACAAACTACGCAGAGCAATAACGGTGCAACTGATCTGAAGCCAATCAAGGAACGCTTGTAAGTTGTAGGCATATGCGCCCTTCCTCAGAGTTGCCGGGAATACAGTACAGATGTACTGGCCTCCCCAGATTACTACTATTGAGATCCAATAGATTGCTATGAATTTCTGAGACCCGAGGTCGTGCCTGTGCTCAGGTTGTGCATATGCCAGGCATGCACGACAGAAATAGAACTCAAGCTGATGCAGCAGGTGACACTAATACTAGCTCACGCATAAGGGCAACCATATACCGACAGTATGCCACACTATGGAGGCACTAATTGCACCCTACTGTCTGATGAGTGAAATCAAGCAGGGATCAAAGCGTAGGCAACAGCAGAATCCATCCACCCGACAGCCGTAATGATATGTTTATCCAAACTTACGCTATCAGTCAGCGCAGTACACGCGTACACAGTTAGTACCACCTACGCTACGCTAGGATGCTAAATCACGGGATACGGAGGTGGCGCCTGCTCGGCTTACTAAACATTTCATGTGCGCCTATGCCAATTAATTTCTGTGTGGTACTTCGTTCGTACCGTACACCGACCTTCTTTTTTTCTTCGCTGCAATTTCTTTTTCGTTTGGAACCTCGCACACTTTTTGTCTAGCGGGCGAGCGTGTAGTGTGTAGGTACCCTTTGGTTGCTAACATTCGCGCCGTTTCCAATCATAGCTCCATCTTCTGGAGTGTGAATAGAAGAAGCCCAACCTATGTGTATGTAGCACTATTTCAGTCTGAATTGACAAAAGGTCACACTCTCACTGAACATAACTGTCTGTCTTCGCGCTTATTCTTGTTACAAAACTGCTTCATCACCTATCCCTTGCCCCATACGCACGTACAGAAGCCATGCGAGCTCACAAATTTACATGTGTTGTACACAGATGTACCATCTGAGGCTGTGTAGGTTATCTGTCTGTGGCTGTAACATCCAGTGACACGAAGCCTATATTATATACAGTCGTTCTCACACTAATTCGTTTCCTTAATTCTATAGGAAGACTCGCTCCGTTTCCTTTGTCGCCGACCATCCAAGCTGATTCAATTTGCGAGGCCCGGACAACCAGGAGAGATAGCTAGCTATTACAGACAGAGAGAAAGAAAGAGAGTGTCAAGAAAATGCCAAGCTGTCGTGATTTCCTCCTTCTGCTCTTCTTCTCTTTCTGTGGATCCCTCTGGATGGTGTCAGCTTATCATCAACAACAAGAGCCGGACCAAAGCAAAAGGTGAGCTCGCCTTCCTTCCTAAATGCCGCGTTCTCCAGCCGTCCGTAAATCCGTACGTCCGTCAAACCTGGATACGGTTGACGTGGGGTTAGATTGGACGAAAGGACGGATCCGTTACGGGTTAAGGGACGGACGGACGTATCGGATTTACGCACGTCTGGTGAACGCGGCATAATGGCGTGCATAAGTACAGTATGCCGCCATAGTATGCAATGCACTTCTGGAAGTTCCACCAGTCGACCCCGAGGACCCACATCCACACACGTGTCAAAGCCAAGGAGAAATATAATAATGAAGCGAGCGAAAGTCGAATTGTGCGAAAGCCTCTGTGCGCTTCGGTTACATGTAGTTCAGTACATACAGTGTACCCAAAATAAGTGCCTGCAACTTCCTCCCCCCCCCCCCACCCCCACCGATCCCGGTGAGTATAAATAGAGAAGGCAGAAGTGAATTTTGCTTCATTGTTCAGGCAAGCAGTTGGGCAAAGAAGCGCCAACTCCTTGGCGAGGTGGAGGCTTCCGCCAGCCCACGTTCTCAAATCAGCGTCACTCGGCCATCTGAAGGGGTTGGCATACGGGAAGAGGAAGAGAACTGCGGAGGAAACGAAGAGGGCTGCATTCAACAGTCACGAAGCACGAGCCTGGAGCAAGAAGACCTACGACGACTGCTTCTTCAGCCCCATACAGTGTCTCATGAGGAAGCGAAGCCGCTAACTGCGACAACCCCAACAAAAACCACGTACGTACAGTACTGTAATAGACACACGCAGCAAAATACGATGCCCAGACGTATTACTCTAGCCTCCATGTGCATGCATACTCTACCGATCTTAGGAATTACGATCTCTCTAAGCATCATAAGCTGGACAGCCAGATAAACGTTTACTTTGTGTATGTGCCATACTGATCATAACTGTCCGCTATCTCACGGCAAGAATGAAGCGGCATTGTATACGAACGTTACGTAGAGTATTGCAGTGCATGTATGCACTGTATGTAGGGTATTGTGGGGTAAACCCGGACAGCTAAGCTTTTCTGAACTTGCCGCTTCAGCAAATGATGAACATACATGGTAGCTCATTTGAAAGAAAAGAGAGTTCAAGGATTTGATTGGTAGAATACCGTATTTTTGGGTGTATATCCCCCCTATTGTATATCCCCCCAGTGTATAACCCCCATTGGCAAAACATAAATTTTGTCCTTTGTATAGCCCCCCCCCCCTGGTGTATAACCCCCCATGTACTGTAAGGTACCTAAACCTACCTATGTAGCTGGTCCTATGCTAGCTATAGCTACTCCTACACCATGCTGCTTTGCCTGTAGGCTTAGCTGAGCATGTCTTGTACTAGAATAACCCTGTTTTAACCGCGATTATGCCCTAAAACACATACTTTTGACCTCAAAAACATGCCTCTACACACCTCTCGTAAACATAAATTTTGTCCTATGTATATCCCCACCCATTGTATATCCCCCCTAGTGTATAACCCCCCATTGGACCTCTCAATTTTTGTATACCCCCATGGGGCTATACACCCAAAAATACGGTACTTGTCTCAATCGGTCCATTGGTTGCTGAGATACTAGGTGTTCGGGTTTAACCCCGTGCCGGGTTTACGCCACAGTACCCTACATAACATACATACCTTGTATGCCGCAGTAGACCAGGTCTCCGTGGTTGGGTATGTGGTAGACTCCGCCTCCTTTTCCCTCGTCCGCCTCTTCCTGATCAGAGCGAAAGAGAACCCGATTCAGATCCAACAACGACAGATCTTCCGCTATGTCGCGAAACGTCATTTCTGTACAACCAACGTCACTACACAGATGTACTGTTGGAAACAAGCAAAAGCATGAAAGTTTTGCCCATTGCTTTCTTTCCCTCTACAATCAGTAAAATTTCTCGGCCTTGATCGAAAAAGTTTGATCTCTTTTTCTTAGACTCTGGCCCACAAACTTTTCCCGTCGATTACAAAAATTACTATCCACTACTTGCGCTGTACGTACGGAACGCCTCCGGATGCCTGCCGTTGTTATCGTATACCGTATTTACCCCATGGGGCTATGCAAAAATTGAGAGGTCCTATATGGGGCTATGCATAGGGGGGGCTATGCATAGGGGGGGGGCTATGCATGGGACATTTTTTTTTGTTTTTGAGAGGTGGACAGAGGCATATTTTTTAGGTCAAAAGCACGTGTTTTAGGGCATAATTGAGGTCAAAACAGGGTTATTCTAGTACAATACACCCCAAGCAGGCTTATAGGCATCTTAGCTTGGTGTGGGAGTGGCTATGGGTAGCTTATGACCAGCTTATGTAGGTAGGTTCAGGTACTGTACAGTACATATGGGGTGATGCCTAGGGGGGGGGGGGCGCGGCCTATGCATAGGGCATTTTTTATGTTTTGCCAATATGGGGCTATGCATAGGGGGGGGGGGGGGGCTATGCATGGGTAAATACGGTAGCTTTTTCTATACAAGAGAGGCAGTGGTTATTTGAGCTTTCGGCAGGCATCCGGGCACGTTTTGTTACAGCGCAAGTAGTGGATATCATATCAGGGTGCAGTGGAAAAGCGCTCAAGGGCATCGATTCATTTCATTTCACCTTTTTGGTCGAGCATCTGCAGGCCTTTTCCGCTGTACGTCCGCATTCCGTATCCAAAATGCGTCAGACTGCGCCGCAACATCAGAATCTTGTTCTTCGCTGACTGACCCATGCTCACTCTACGTACATAATAAGGGCGAGGTGCACTTGCACACACACTGTATGTACATAAGGTACACTACTACATACACAAGTGCGAACACCCACATATTACACATAGGCCTACGGCTACAAACGTATGTACATTCCGATTACTAACCTATGTATGTATGTACGTACTTACATCCACAACTGAAACACAAGCATAACGGAGATCCTACTGTCTTGTCTCACTATACAAAAGTAGAGTCTCTCTCTGTCTAACCTGAAAGCGATGACACTTCCAGGTGGGAAGTTGATGAACTCGATCTCGTGTTGTACACTGCTGCTCTCGTCCTCTGTCGTAGAACTCGTATGAATCTCCACAAAGTCACTTGTCACCGCTCTAAACGCATCCTATTACTTCCAGAAAACAACGGGCAATAAGCGCCAATACTATTTGAGTTGTTACAGGCAGTGACCGAACGTCTACACAGTTTCAAATGGTCTGCTGCTATTAGTGTTCCTACCGAAAATGCTGTCTGATCTTCAGCTGATAATTGTCCAGTCCCGTGATGTAATTAGTAGTCGAGTCAGCGGGAGCAGAGGAAGAGGAAGTCTTTCTACCGCGACTGCCGCTTCGAACTCGAGGCTCGTCATTAGCAGATTCATTCTTCAAGCTCAAATTCCCTTCCACTATCACCTCTTCAATCACGCCTGCAACAACAGGCAAACACACATAATCATATATGTATGTATACTGCGTGGATGAACACAAGTGTGAGGCAGCATGAACGTAGACAGATGGACCAGGGCAAGGGTCAGTCAGGACCTGGACCTAGACACCTACAGTACGTACGTGCAGGTTGTTCCACCTTACCGTCGATGAAAAGGGGCTTGATGTAGCTTTTCCTTTTGACGTTGTGCTTATGGAAGCAGGTGTGCGCTACCAGTATGACGCTTTGATGCGACGTGGGATTATGCCGCGTCACAGTCACCACATCCTCATTCACTTGATCCACAAACACCTTCAACCCAACAGTTACGCACGCACTGCTTTGGTTGTCCACCCCCCGCCATACTGTACAGTACTGTATAGGCCTTCTTCATCTACAGTCTGGCCGGCCAGTCTGAGTTGGCTATGGCATTCAAGACGCGTTGCGTAAAATAGGTTCACAAATGCGGATTTCTGTCCTTGCTTCGTGTACTCCTATTTAGCAGGAGGCAGAAGTAAATGACACAGTACGACTTGAGTCCCATAGTCAACTCTCTCTGGCCAGACAATGGGGCGCTACAGACGTGAACTTCGAATTCGCTCCGAATTCGGAGCCCTGACTATGCTTCAACGTGCAAAATCACCGAGTTCGCTCCGAACTCGCTCCGTTTTCGGAACGTGCGTGTGAACAACCGAGTCTGTAATTCGAAGTCTTGTGAGTCATTGACGTTCGTTTCGGATCAAAACAAAGTCATTCCAAACTCGAAGCGAACTCGCTCGGAGCAAACTCGGAGCACGTCTGTAGCGGGCCAATGGAAACATTGCCTTCACAAGTGCTCACCTGGGTGAATCCGCGTATTCCCATATCCACGTGCAGTTGGTTGAGCAGGAGTTTGGCAGAGAGGATGCCAGAGTCCAGGGTCACAGTCGTCCCTCCTGCTGCTGATCCATTCTGAGCACCACTCGTAACAGCAGCATCGCCGGCCCACGATCGATACAGACGCTTCTCCTTCACTATGTCCACCTGAACATACCCAAAGCCTCAGTAAACGTCTCTCAACCAACCCAACACTATTTCGTGTTTTTAGTGCAAAGTATTAAGAATACACGTACAATGAAGCTTCGAAATGGGATAAGAACCCAGAGGCCGCTCGCTTTATGTGGTGCGATGGAAATCGAAATCGTACTATGTACCATATCTTCCCTACTAGCGAGGCACAGCTGGTTCTTTTCCCAGGAGAGGGCGCATAGTTGGCACCAGCAATAGCAGAGTAAGCCTTACTTACGTGATAAGGGACGAGTTCGTCGTATCCTCGCGTACTTCCGATGGCACAACACGCCATAGACACCAGAGCTGCCGAAGGAAACAAATCATACACGGAGCGGGTCTGAATACAGCACAACAACTGTACATGTACATACATACGATACAACAGATAGCACCAGAGCCCTGACAATACTGAACATGTACACTGTGTACGTACTGTACCTGTATTGGGCATTTGTTGTCGTGATGAGGTTTGATAAACCATGAAGAGAGCGTGATAAAAAAAAAAAAAAAAAAAACAAATATTAAAAAAAAAAAAAAAAAAAAAAAAAAAAATATAAAAGGCGACTGAAGGGGCCATCGGCCGTATATTTCTCTGTATGAAGGCGCCCACTGGCTCTCCACCATACTTGTACACCAGTCGCCCTTCCTCGTGCGAATCCCAGGCGCTTTGAGCTTCTGCACACACACACAGGCATACACTTTAAGAAAGGTTTTCTGTAGCGGTTGCATAGTACGTGGAAGGGGGGTACTTTTTGTAAATCGAGATAATATGCCTATCGGATTCCCCATCAAAAACTGCATATGTAGATGAAGTTTTAGGAAAAAATTTGTTCAGGCATCATCGAGATATTTATGGGTAAAGGGGGGGGGGTCGCATTTTTCGCGTTTTTCCACGTTTTTCGCCCTATTTCAGCGACCGGCGGGCTTAAGAAGGTTTACAATGTGGAGCGAGCAGATAGCCCCCCAAGGCACGACTGGACCTATTTTGAGCCCACCCGGCCAGATGCGTGGCGAGGTATAACGTCCCACAGTACTTTTCTTTCTATTTTTCACCTGTTTCTTATTTAGTTTTTTGAATGCCCCGGCGCGAGCACATGCCCTGCACGGGGTAAAATTTTGACAGCAAGTAGATAAGGGTTAGGCCTAAAAACTTTAGTTCTACCGCCAAAAATCTCTATATTTGGAATTGGGACTACCTTCCTCTCGAATAGTGAGAAATGCATCCACAATTTTTTTACCTTTTTTATTTATCAAGCAATATAAGTGAAATATATCCCTCTTTTTTTTCCTATATTATCTCTATTTTAATTTAATTTTGATATATAAATTAAAAATATAAAACTTTAACCCCTAACATATAACCCCTCAAATATAAAATTTTGTAAATATTTTATATTTTTGGTTAAATTGTTAGAGTTATATAATTTTATCAACAAATCTTTTTAATATTACAACATACACTACATAAAACAAACTAGTCAGTTAGAAAACTAAAAGTATTTGTGATATTTCATATTGAAAATAAAAAATAAATTAGTCAATGAATTTTTCTTTCTTATTCACTGATTTCGAAAACCTTTTCACCTTCATTTATCGCTATTTTCTGCCGTTTTCCGAACTTAATTCCCCCTCTTCCTTCTCTCTACTTAATACCCCCTTCGGCACGTATACTTGCCACGCCGATTATACACTTAAAGCATCTCCTTATCTCCGGACCCACGCAGCCGAACGCTAAAACCCCACACTTGGGCGGCCGGTTGGGCTCGAAAATAGTGTCCTGTCTCCGGTTCCGTTCTGTGATTTTTGTGAAAACGTTGAAACCCTCCACCCTAAAATACGACGTTCCTGCGTTCTGCGGACAATTCCCCACATACCTGGAAAAATTCTCTTCCTTCTATCTTCTTTCCCAAAATCTAGATATTGTTCGTGATCTTTGGCGTGCTATCCGTATTTATTTACAAAATCCCCCCCCCCCTGCCCCCTCCGCGCACACCACTCTCCTTTCTGCACACAACACTCCTCTCCGCTTAAAAATAATCTACTCTTCATGCCGCGTTCAGATAGCGGCGTCCGACGTGCGCTTAAAGACCACGAGCACCTGCGTCGCAACAAAGCACGGACATATCTATGGACTTCGAACGTGCATCGGTATCTTAAAACGTGGCATCAATCGTGGTTGATCGACATCAAGACTACGGTTGGAGACTTAAGATCCAGTCTCCCAAACGGGGCCAGGTATACTATTACGCACAGCTTCACGCACGTTATAACAGATTGTCCAGAGATCTACTGAATGTCGGTGCCTGTAAGTTAACAGTCTGTGAGCACAATTCTGTGCGCGAAAAACAAGTATTTCTGGCCCCTAAACCGTACGCGCGCATGTACGTACAGTACATTACGCCGCTGTGTGTGTGTGCACCTCGTATGAGCGAGACGATGCCTAATCGATTCTTGAATATGTTGTCAACGTCTTCGTTTCCGGTGAACAATTCAGCCACCACGTAGAGTTCAGGTCGAATTTGGCGCATTATCCTCAGCAAATACTACACACCACACACTTACGTACCTTGATAAATACTGCCCCAACAAAGTACGACCAGTACGTGTACAGTAGCGTGTGTGTTACTTCTGCAACATGGATGGGTGTGCTGTGGCAGTTATCCAGACGAATGCCGTGAAACAACTGAGCGCACTGTCGACTGTAGGATGTCATTCTCTCCCACAGATAAGGGCACTCGCTCGGCTGAGCTCCATAACGAAGCTTCACCGAATCAGTCCAACACACCAACTCGCGACGAAAATACACCTGCCATACAGTACAGTTTACGTAATGTATGCCAATAAAATGAGGTCAGCCAAATGTGCCAAACGTGGAGTACTGAAGGTCCATACGGAAGAAATGAAGATTTGCGCATGTACACATACAGTAAACACAAAAGTGAACATGCAAGAAACTGGCCAACGAACCATAGAAGGAAATTCGGCGAAATTAGCCAGTGGCTCATCCTTGATCACCCATCCGTTACACGCCCAGAGCATGTCCGACTGTTCCGAGTACATCAACTGCTCCTCTTCTTCCAAGCTTTTGTCAGCACCCGCATGCACAAAGTACCTGAATGTACATAACAACAATCACCTCCTCGTACCGTACGCTAGTACATTTGTTGATTTGTTTTCATTTCTATTTTCTACGCAATAGGCGTGGTTGAAGTAAGGAATGGTGTGATGGAGGTAGGTGTCGTTTTCGTCCTTTGTGAAGAGTCTTCAAGCATAAATTTTTGCCGACACCTTTGCCGAAACGCCAGGAACAATATCCTTTCGTACGGTGCGAAGAGTTCTCGCGTGTTAGTACACTTTTTTCGCGACCCTTTTCCTTATTTTAACGACACCACACCTATTCACGAGTTGCAGTAAAAGAAAGTACTGGGTGGGTGTCGGCGGCTCAGTCGACGTTGTTTACTTTCCGCACGCTTTCTTTTTCTTCCCAGCTGCCTACTCGACGCCGCCGACGCCGATCAAAAATTGCACTGAAAATCACGACGGCTACTGTAATCAGAAGAGGGGTCAGCTCGCGACCCAGTACTTTCTTTTACTGCAACTCGTGAATAGTGAATGAAAATGGTAGGTACTCCATCATGCAACGTACTGTGGGAGGAGAGGGTGTGCGTGGTCGAGGACAGTGTAGGCCTTGCCGTGCGGATCCACGCGTTCGTATCTCACATGACCGAGTAGGGCGTCGGCGACAGCGCACAGCTCCTCCCACACCCGTCCAGCCACTTCGTTGTTCAGCTGGATCAGACGCTGCTTCAGCCCCGAAATCGCCCCTTCCCGTCTCCCCAGCTCGCTCCTCCCCTCACATCTACACATCCTCACACATCGACATCACATACCGCGTTCAGCATACGTCCGTAAGTCGAGAAAGAAAATTGCTGGATGTGCCAGGGAATCGAACCCTGGACCTCTCGCGTTCCAGGCGAGTGCCTTAACCATTTCCGAAGTCCGACGTATTTTGGAGTACATGACACCACAACCAAACGACCATCTATGAACTTCAGATACGTCGGACGTACGGACGTAGGGTGAAAGCGGCAACATACGTAGAGGTATGGAACAATCGCGCGTGTTGTCGCGATTGGGTTGGTCGATCGATGACCCCGCGCTATTTTAGAAACGAAAGTTTGGATCGGTGCCTGCGTGGTCGTAGAGTGACGACATTTCTTGTCAAGTCTTCTTTCTGTTCATACTACTCGCTCTTTTTCCGCTCCGCCAAGATAACTGAACAACGTCGACATCCACATCTCCGTCTGCACCTATCTAAACTTTCAATAAATGTCGCGGGGTCGTTATCGACCAACCCCTTCGCGGCAACTCACGCATATAGTCAGTTGGGGCAAGCTAGCTCGGAGGACACCACAGATAGTGTCAATAACATTCACCTTGTACCGAGTGATTCAAAAGTTACTACGCACGCAATACTTACGGAATTTGCAAATGAGTTAGTCTTATCAAAAAAAGGATGCTTTCAGTGTGTATCCAGAATACTTTGGACGCATAGCTCTGACAGCATCCTATTCTTGATAAAACTAACCACACACAGCGTACCTGTCAAAGTAGAGCCATTGAGCAAGTTGCAAGTTCACCGTACACCCGAATCGTTTGAATTCCCTGTCTTGTAGAATGGACAATTCGGACCCATCCTCCTCGCAATTAGGCTTTCCCGTAGCAGATGAATGACCTGTCAGAAGAGAAAACTGCCTTAATTATCAAGATCACATAGGCACAGATAGGTGAAGAACAGACAGGCAGCTTACCCGTCGATAACAAATGAGAGAACTCTTCCACCAATTTCGTCACGTTCACTTGGAAGAACTCGTGAAATCTAGCGGAAGGCAAAACTTCATCCAGCAGCACAGACTTCAGCGCCTACAATACAGGATACTGTGGGGCAGAGTAGGCAATTTGGACACCTACAGTTCTTCCACCTGTACAAAAGTGGTACAAAGAGCCCCACATGCATACAACCCAGCAGATCCAGCTGCATTGGTTGCATGCAAGTTGGGAATGTTGGTGAAGAGAAAAAAGTAGTGTCCGGCTTTGCCTCCATATTACAGGACCATACAACAGTTGAAGGTTAGCGTCAAATCACCTGCAAATGTTCCTCTGTTCTGATGGCAGCAGGTAGAGCTTTCGTCTGCTCATACTTTCCTTTCGCCACATCTCTGCCGAAATGATACAGCAGTCTGTCCATCAAGTATGCAGGTCGCAAGTGCGGAGAATTCTTGCAATTGTACGCGCATTCCGGGTGTTCCTGTAATAGCACATGCACAAACACAGTATATAATACACTGCAAATGTAGTAGGTGTTACGTACTGCGTACGTATGGCAATAGCGTCCGAGGCCAGTAGTAGTGTACGTAAACTAGTTCTAGGTATGTAAGGCGAGTTTAGCCAAAAGTCCCCGGACCGGCGCCTGGTGGTGTGCCTTAGTGTCCACAGCTGTGACCGAGTGTGGCGGGTTCGATTCCCGTTCGGTCCTATTTCTCTTCCCCCCTTTTCGGGGCCCGGCTATCGCCATATGGAACTCGGCACGTCACATAGGAGAAACACTAGCACCTACTGTGACGTACCGCACTCTTGTGTAGTACCTACGATGTGGACTGTAACCTGCCATACGCAGGCATGTGCAGTGAGTCACCAGAGTGACTGAGGGGCCGAATTACGCACCTTTAACCAGGGACTATTGGTAGCTGTATGATTCCAGACGACATCTCCCACTGTCAAAACGCCCCATTCGCGTCTCATTCTCTCTATGAGATTGCTGAGCGCTTCATACGTTGCAGAAGGGCCAAACGCTGGATTCAATGCCAGTTGATCCGCCAGTGAATAGGCACTGTTGGAGCTTCCCAACGCTTGCACCGGAGTTAAAGGGGTCCTGCGGCTATGATATCTCCTGCCACGGCGAAGTAGGAGATTCGAGTTTGATAGTATACTTACATTCGAATCTGTGCAGATTTCATGCTGAATCGATCTCATTATTTCACCCGCTGTCACAATTCAAAAAATGCACACTCCCTTGCTCCACCAGTCAAGCGTTTGTGTAACATGGGGGTTCTGTTTGATTCAGCATAAAATATCAGTATGCAGGTTCACGGTAAGATAATTTTAAAACTCGTTCCTCGCGCCTTCGTTGTGTGGAAATCCAATGGCAGCAGAACCCCTTTAAATGGATCATGTTGTAGCCGGTTTCTTTGGCAAGACGCAGTCTCGACTCCCATTGGTCGAAAGAGCCCAGCAGCTTGGAGATGTAGGTGATGCACACTAGACAGTCCAATGGCAGCACATCGTTCTCTGGACCAATGCTGAGAGTTGGTGACACTTGAAAGTAACCCCAACCACAGGGAGACTCCAGACTATGCCTGATCAACACAAAATTCCCAACTACAGCTTAACATACATCCGTGGGTGTCGTGTTGCGTATGCAATGTGATGTACGCATAATATGTACGTGTACGTACGATGGCTCATCCGTGAGGAAGCAATAGCGATGTGGTCCAGCCACAGTACACTTGATCTCAAAGTATTGGTCGAGATCGTCGTTGGAATTCTTGCTGCCTTGTACTCTCTCTAATTCCCGATAACACCTCCCATCGTCATTACTATTCCCTGCAGCTACAGAGGGAGTTATCGGATGGCTGGTGAACACCCTGACACATCTACCCATCAAACTGGGACCGAGAATAAAACGGAGGGTCCAACCTGAAACATAAACAAGCGCAAATTTACTGCATACGGGCCTAACAAATACGAATTCAGAGAAGCGGACACAGAAAACTTCAGATTTCAAGTTTCCGTTTGTGATATGAAGTGTAACAGGAAGAAAAGTTCTCTCTCACCTTTCTCAACTCTATACAGAAGAGTATCCGCGTGCTCCCCATACACCAACGTGATCAGCCTGATTTGCCGCGACCCCATTCTGACTCTCTCTCAGATCAATAGATTCTCAAAATTATCCAACCCAAAATACAAAATTCAAAATATTCAAATTTGAACAATATTGTATATTTGCACAGACACAGACGTCTAGATAAGCTGGACTCCTCTTATCTAGAAGTCTATGTAACCAACGTTCTTCTGCCAAGGATTCCTAGACGGAATTAGTTCTAGTACGCGGTTTAGGTGTCCTTGCCGTAGAAGTACTTTAGACCCATCCATAGCTAAAAATCCGTAGTTCGAGAGAAGTTCAGTGCGAGTTATGAACCACAGGAGAGAGGTACAATATCGGATCGAAAAAGAATATGCGGTGGATATCTTATCTCGTTTGTCGTTCAGGTTTCGCAAAAGATTTCAGCTCCAACTGTCCATCTTTAGTTTAGTTATGGGTCTAAAGTTGGTGGCAGGCTCCTGCGCTTCAATGTAATTTATAGGCAAAGCGCCTAATCAAAAGAAGCAAGTTGTGCATTCGCTCCAGCGCCAAAACCCAAAACAAACACAAAACAAACAAACGCCGAAAACTTTTTGCCAGCATAAATCAAATGTGAAGTGAAGTCCGCAGAATTTAGGCTCGATACCAACTCTGTTATGTGTGAATCAGAGCTTAGCTGATTTATATCAGGGCGACATAGACCTTTTTGCCTGTGACAGTGATCCAGCATGCTGAAGACTGTGGCGACTGAATGTTCCTTTTGCGGTACTTCAGTGTTGGCGGATGCTAGCAGCGATAGTGGCACGAAGGAATGCATCAACGGGAAAGAAGAAGCACCTCTGCTGTCTCACATGCAGTCTGTTCATCTGGAGATGGCTCCGTATGTCTGCCATCTTTGCTCCTCATCTCCTGGCTTTGAGAAGGAATCAGACTTCCGACATCATTTCGCACTCAAACATCAATTCAAGGCAAGCGAGTCAGGGGTTGCACGTTGTACGAAGTTTGGCAACTGGAGTGGAAACACTGTTTATGGATCATGGTTGATGACCGTTTTGGGCTGCCCAAATTTTCCCCTCACTCCGACCGCCTATCGTATGTATCGCTTGTGCGTTATGTTCGCAGTTGTGCCAGTTACGTACTGTATGTACTTATGTACATTACTATGTACTGTGGGTGGGATAGTGGTGTGTAGGGGTAATTGGGATGGGGAAACTTGGGCCACCCTTACTGATTTTTGCTTAGCGTGGATGAATTAAGGAAAATTGCTTTCTCAGTCATCACTTCCATTCCACCTGTTTGTGCCCCCAAACAAGAGATTGGACGAAATGGCCCGAATTACCCCCATTATTTTACTATGTTACAACACCAACTGTACTATAATACATAGGGTACTATGGGGTAAACCAGGACACGGGGTAAACCCGGACACCTAAGCTTTTCTGAACTTGCCGCTTCTGATGAACATATGGCTACATAACATAAGGTATGTACAGTACATACATACGATCAGGTGATGGATAGGCATTTCGGCCCTTGTTGCATGAGATATAAATATGGTCGTATGTGTGCATGGTGTATGCTAGGGCTCCTGCACGCAACCAGGAATTGGTTATGTGCCCTTGGGTGTCTTGAGCTGCTCGCCTTCGCCCAGCCTGGAGCCTGCGCAGGCTCCTATCATTCATACGCTATATGGATGCTGGTACGGAGTAGCAATGATAGGCATACCGTTGAGACCTCCATGCTTCCAAATTGTACTCGCGCGCTTTCAAGGTCTCGGGCTGGCGGGGGACAAATTGCGGTTATTTCAACTTACTTGCTAATGAATTGTTTGGCATGGTCATGCGATATGTGGCTTGTTTAGTATATACAGGGCGAATCATTTGTTGCATAGTACTTCTTTATGGACTTTTCTTCTTGTTTGAAAGAGGAGAGTTCAAGGAATCGATTGGTAGAATACTTGTCTCAATCGGTCCTATGGTTGCTGAGATATACTAAAATAGGTGTCCAGGTTTACCCCCGTGTTCGGGTTTATCCCACAGTACCCTACCTAGTTAGTTTGAACTATGGGCTACTATTTTTGTTTCTTCCTTTGCAGTCCTTTTTTCATGTAAGCAGCTGTCACGTGGAGCGGATGGCGTCTGTGTTGCTGACGGTTTCTGAACTGAATCAAGTAGAACACGGGCTGACGGATTCAGAATTGAAAGCTTTGGGTTGCATGTGGCAGCTGCTTGTGGAGTATGGCATGAAAAGACAAAGAAGCACTGCTTCTTCTTCTTCAATCAAACAGGAAGCGATTGCACCGGAGAAGGTGGAGGATGGAGAAGTGACAGCGAATATCCCAGGCTCAAGAAGACCAGAAGCGGCGAAAGTGAAACTAGAGCCGAATACGAATGAGCAGCCAATCAGAGCCAAAACACAGAAGAAGGTGCGATTCGCCTGCAAAGTGTGTGGAGCGCGCGTGAAGAAATTGCGACAGCATATGACTGCTCAACATGGCGGATTGCACGGGTCAAAGACGGATGAAGAAGAGACAAGAGCGGGGAAGGGAAGCAGAACCCTTGAGAAGAGATACCCGTGCGATGTGTGCCAGAAGCGCTTTCGCTATCCGCAACTACTGAGGGAACACGCGCTGTTGCATACTGGAGAGAAGCCCCACGCGTGTTCAGCATGCGACAGGAAGTTTCGAACTCGGGATCTCTTGAAGCAGCACCACACCAATCAGCACTCGACCTCCGATTGGAAACTCCGCCCTTTCGCCTGCTCACTATGCAGCTTTCGCGCCGTGAACAACTACCGATTAAAGGCAGTTGGTCCCCTGTTCGTCGCGCTACTAGTTTGACAAAATTTAATTTATGTTCAAGATTTCGTCGCTTTTCCACACCTGAAAAGCCAATGGCTCTTTCGTGATAAAATCAATTCATCGCTTTAGTGCATGAGGGAGAATAGGGGACCAGCTGCCTTTAGGGAAGCATGCGTCGAGCGTGCACAGCGCGGAGCGATGGCACAAGTGTGATGAGTGTGGAAAGAGCTTCAAGGACGCTTGGCATTTGAAAGCGCATGAGAAGCGACACGGTTCAGAGCGCCCTTTCGCATGCTCCTACTGCGACTATCGCTGTGGCGAGAAGAGCAACTTGCTACAGCACACGCGACGTCACACCGGCCAACTCAGCAGCTTCCCCTGTCGCCTATGTGCACTCACCTTCACCAGCAAGTATCACCTGAGCGTGCACATGCGCACGCACACCGGCGAGAAGCCCTTCAAGTGCGACCTATGTGAATTCCGAGCCACCACAAAGACCACGCTCAACTCGCACAGACGTCGTCACACTGGAGAGAAGCCGTATGAGTGCAGCATTTGTGGTCCGGACAAGCGCTTTCGACAGAGCGCACACCTGAAGACGCACATGAGCAGTGTGCACGCAGTGAAGAGTGCAGTAGAGTGCAGGCAATGCTCAAAGTCCTTCTCCAGTGATGCCGGATTGAAAAGGCACATGAAGACGCATGCAAGGGAAAAAACGGAAGCTTCAAAAGTGGTGCAAGACAACTGACTGCCATACTAATGCGTGTACCCCGTGCACTCTTCACGTGGGGGTTTGATTTGCTCGTTGTTTTCGATGGACGTCTTTAGGTCCAGACCTAAGACTTGTTACATTATCTTGTATAAAAGTAAAAGAGGTTTGAACAGTGAACATTGATGGTTTCCTTGTGCTGTAGTCTGGTTCATAGCCAGGAATTGCTACATAAGCAAGCTACGTACAGGCAGTTTGCAGCAAGCTACGTACAGGCAGTAAATACAAGGACAGCCTCGTATTGTCTGTACATTGATAACTATCTTATGCAACAGTACATTGCGTGTTTACTACAGACAGGTGTGCGATGGAGTGCGTCTACTGCACGGAGAGCCTGACTGGCTGTGTCCCTGATGAAGGAGGGAGCAGCGAGGAAGCAGTAGTGGAACGGCTGAGTTCCCACATGCTCTCCACTCATCTCAACTACGCTCCCTATGTCTGCAAACTGTGTGGTAGCTGCTTCTCCGTTGAAGAAACCGATCTTCGTCTCCATCTCGTCAACGTCCATGACATCAGACTGACTGATCCGGAAATTTCGCCAGATCAAGTTTGCTTGCAACTATCATGCCGCGTTCACCAAACGGACGTCGTCCGTTCGTAGATCCGTAACGGACGTATCTAGGATTACATGGTTGTTTGCGGTGTGCCGAGTACTCCTAGATACGTCCGTACGGATTTACGGATGGACGACTTCCGTTACGGACGTCTGGTGAATGCGGCATCAGTCCTGATGTGCGCACTGGCTGGAAAGTTAATCAGCTCTGTAATGGCCTCGCCCGCGGGCCGCCTGAATCGCCAGTCTAATGAATAATATTTTCCTGTTTCCGCCGGCGTTTTTTTCCGATTTCGGGCGGCCTGTGTGGGCGGCCCGCGGGCTGAACGGACGAGGCTATTATGGAGTTGGTTAACCTGACTTCTTGTATTGCAGTGTTTTCTGCACGTGCGGCAGTACAATTTGGAGAAGATAGCGCTGGTGTTGGCGGAGGTGTGTCGACTGGAGTCAGCGACGGAGCTGTCGAGTGCGGAGGCGGATGGACTGGAGAGCATGTGGCGCCTGTTGCTGGAGCAGGAGAAGAAGCGGAAGCAGCCTGCACCCTCTGCCGAAGTCTTCGTGGCTGCCAGAGTCAAGTTGGAGAGCGCCGACCTCCTGCCACCTCCACCTCATGCTACAAACAAGGAGGAAGAAGCCAGAGAAGAAAGACGCAGGAGGGCACAAGAGAAGAAGAGGACTACCAGAATTTTCGCAAGAAGGAAGCCGGCTCAGAATGAATATAGAAGAGCAAAAGCATCACCGTCGAGTAGTGACGAAGAGGAGGAGGAGAAGAAAAGCGAAGATAGGCGCCTGCTGAAGAGAGAGCCGTATGCTGAGCGTGACGACGACGAAGAGACAACAGGAGGGAGCGGAGGAAAAGGCGCCGGAGAATTGGCGAGAGAGACTGCGGCTGTGGTGCTGAGGAAGCATCTGGAGGGAGGGGAGAAGGCGTACTTTTCCTGCTCGCTGTGCGGTCAGACGTTCGGTCGCTCTGATCACGGCAGAAGACACATGCGCAACCTGCACAGCGCTGGCGATGCACTGGTGGTGCAAACAGTAGGGAGAGCGCAGTCTGAGAAAGAGGAGAGGGGGAAGAGATACGGTTGCGCCACGTGCGGCAAGTATTTCGGCAGGAACGCGCACGTGCACAGACACATGCGGAAGGTGCACGGCGTGGTGACTCCCGTGATCACGAGAACTCGCGAAGAAATGAACAAGAAGGAAGGAGGAAAGAAGAAGACGGTGCTGGATATGCTGCGAGGTGAAACGACGACTACTACTGAACCAGAGCAGCATGATGAGGAAGTGGCACCGCCAGGTTCGCGGCAGAAATTGCCACGAGTGCGAAGAGGACGGAGGAAGAAGGAGAGGAATGCGGAGGAGGAAGCGGCTCGACGTCGCGTGCGCTTCACGTGTCAGATATGCGGAGTGCGGAGACTGCGACTCAAGGATCACATGATGATACACTCGGGCGAAAAGTGGCACAAGTGCGAGGTAAAGTACAAGCCTGCTGCTGGGTTGGTTTCCATTACTAGTGGGAATCGTTGTGGCCAGAAAAGGGTCGAAAACTGGCCCAGTCCAAGCAGGCCCGTGTAGGAACCAAATTAGGCTGCACTACTGTGTGTACAGTAGTGCGCGATGTGGTGAGTTTGAATTGAGTTTCGAGTTTTGTTTTGCAGTTTGAGCTTTCTCGCTTGCTCTCACGAGCGAATTGTTCTCACAGCCACAGGGTCGTCACGATGAATTCACCGTACCGCTGTCTCTATGCTTCAATGCATACTGCGTGCGTACTGTGCATGCGGTACAGTAAATTCACCGTGAGTTTGCTCACCACGTCTGTAACGCACTAGTGAGAACATGGTGTATTACCAACTGTGAATGATAAGCAAGCAAGGCATTAGCGTGCTACACACGTGGTGAGTAAAGTCACGGTGGATTCACGGTGAGTTTGAACTTTGAGTTTTATTTTTCGTGTAGAGCATCCTCACTTGCTCCCACGCGCAAAATTTTTCTCACGTGTTCACACGTGGTGAGTTTCAAACTCACGGTGAACTCACCGGTATCCTTATGCTTCATCGCATACTTACGGGGAATTCGCCGTGAGTTTACTCACCTCGTGTGTAGCGCACTATTGTGTGCGTACGTACTGTTGTAGGTATGCGGGAAGAGTTTTCGAGCGAAGCAGTACCTGCGGATTCACGCTCGCGTGCACTCGGGAGAGAAGCCGTACGCCTGCCACCTGTGCACCTATCGCTGTACGCAGAAGGGGGCGCTCAAGCTGCACATTGTGAATCAGCACCAGCCGGACTTGGTGGCGGCGGAGAGGGAGCGCTTCCAGTGCCGCATCTGCGGCCGCAAACTCCGCTCCAAAGTCAACCTCCAGATTCACATGCGACAGCACACCGGAGAGAAACCTTTCCACTGCCGACACTGCGACTACAGGCCAGGGCGAGTGACAGTCAACGGAGAGAGAAACACTAATGTGACGTGCCGCGTTCCGTATAGCGATAGCCGGACCCCGAAAAGGGCGGAGAGAAATAGGACCGAACGGGAATCGAACCCGGTACCCAATACCTCTAGAACTAGGTTACGTACACATCGACATGAATCGCTTCAATAACGCGTATTATGGTGGGAAAAATCAATAGCTCACTGAATCTATCTCCCTACAAACTGGTTCTGTCCACTCATGCAGGTATTCACGTAATTTCTTCGACTGACCACTCTCAGGCCACCACCGCGTAGTGTATTGAGTCATGTATAGTCATGTCTCTCTCTAGTCTCTCTACTACTAGCCGTTCCATGTCTCTCTTCTACTACGCCTTACACGTGTATGTGCACTTCGATCGTTTCTTGTTTTTTGGCGACTTCATGTCTGTTTCTTGCGAAAATCTTGGGTGGGTATAAATGTGGCAATACCAAACTAGTCCCTACTAACGTCACCGTCATGGACACAGCCGAGCGCCCTCGTCTTTGGCCCCCCTCTCATTCTTAAAGTGATTCATGTCGACCTATACAGTGCAGTACTGGCCTCGGACGCTTTGGCCATACGTACGCAGTACGAGTACGAGTACGTTACACTAAGGCGAAATCAGACACGCGCCGATTACCCGAACCGAGCTTGTCGGGCTTTCGTGTTGACGTTTGTATGACAGGCGACGAATAGGAAGACAGTCAACCAGTTTCTGCTCGTCGTCGACTCTTATGCTTCGTTCAAGACGCAAGACCGACGAGCTCGGTTCGCCCGTTTGATGTCGACAACTCTCTATCGGCGGCAAAATGGGCCATGAACCCGTGAAGTTGATGTTTTTGCAAATGCAGAAATCGAAAATGTGCGTTACAAAATGCGCGTTGTCGTCCTGTCCGTCACTCGCCCTTGTATCGTACGCGTTGCGACAGCGCTCTTCGTCGTCACGTGATGGCTCGGCACACTGGGGAGAAGCCGTACAAGTGTACGCACTGCCACTTCTCCGCTATCACCGCTGCCGCCGTCAAAATGCACACGTACACGCACACGGGACAGAAGCCCTACTCCTGCGGCGCCTGTGGTAATCGATACCGGAGTGTGGGTCACGTGAGACGGCATCAGGCGAAAACCCACAAGAACTCCGGCTTGCCCGCCTTCAGACAGATGCCGGATGGAGAACTGAGGGAGGTGGGAGCTGCTGCTTCTTCAACCACCACGCCACAACAACTGCTGGACAATGCCGCTACTGAAGAGTACTGAACCTTCTGTACTCATCTACGTATTGCGATCAGTCATGTTGAATTTGATTTTGAATGAGCCTGTAAAGGTAATCATTCAGCGAAAGTGCGACTGTTGCAGTGGACTTTGTTTCTGAATTGATTTATCAGCATTCAATATATTGATTGCTTGATATCGTTGATTATTTAGTTTATTTTGTATGTGTGGAGCGGTCTGCCTGTTAGTAAATTTTGTTTTGAATTTGATGGCGAGACGTGTTGTTTCTTGGTGTTTGTTCGTCACCACTGGTATGCTCGGTCAAAAGGTTGGGCTTGTCGCCTGCCTAGTACTTTACTTTGCAAGTGGCGAAAATGGAATTTCTTTGTCCCTTTCTGTCTGACACTTTGCCTTGCTGTAGTGCGTTGTCTTGTGTTATGTACTGTAGGTTGCTCAATCGTGGTAAAATGCCGTTGTACAAGTGCTGCTATTGCCTCAAGGACAAGGAAGAGACTGAAACTAGCTATCCCGAAGAATCGCTGCTTCTGCTGCATGTGCGCATGGCTCATTTTTGGCAGTGTCTCCCCGTGGTTTCTGCCGTTGGCGTGATAGCAAGCAGCAGCTCCACTTCCACGACAAGAGTTTCAAGCAAGATGGCCGCAATGCTAGTGCTTGTTGCTCAATTGAAGGCGATGGAGTCGGCTGGAGAATTGGCGGAGGTAGAGAGAGAAGCCGTCTGTCGCTTATGGAAACTGCTGGTCACATGTCTGGATATGAAAGGTGGAGATGCGAAGGAGTGTCACCAAACGATGGCGATCACTGGGCCAGAGCCAGAAGAATTGACCATGATGAATACTGACGATCCAGTGAAGCAGATTGCGGTTTTCAGTTCATGTTGTCCTATCAGCTGTGACACTGCGATGGCAACAAGTGGTATAGGTGGTAACGAAGATTGCAGCACTGCCAAAAACGGAGTAGAAGGATACAATGGAGGTGCAGAAGTGTTGGCGGCAGTTGAAATCTTGGACGAGAGTGCGATGGAAGCAACTGAGCTGGTGATGGGTGCTGAAGAACTGGGGACAGCTGAAGCTGATGTGATGCTTGTGGCAGATGAAGATGGCTTGATCGATTTGACCACTGAATCCCAACACGCTCATGAGGAACAGCAGGAAAGTAGCGAAGGAAAGAGTGACCCTGATCACCTTCACCCTGTGATGTCTGATTCGTCGTCATCATTGGCTGAAATTGCAAGTGCCAGCGGTTTTACATCCACGCGTCCGTATGCGTGTCAGCGGTGCGATTTTCGCTGTGGTTTGGCTGTCATTTTGGCTCAGCATGTCACCGCGGAACATCCAGTTTCAAAAGCAAGGATGAATAAGAAGAAGAAGAAGAAGAAGCGGTACAAGTGTAGGGAATGCTCGAAGCGTCTCAGCAGCCGTACATCTTTGAGCGTGCATATGCGACTGCACACTGGACGCAGACCTTATCGCTGTGACGCTTGCGGCCAGCGCTTCGCTCAACCTGCGAACTTGATGTTTCACGTGCGCAGTAGGCACAGTGAAGAGCGTCCGTTTGCGTGCAGTATGTGCGACATGCGCTACAAGCAGAAGATCAATCTGCAAGAGCACCAGCGCAGCATCCATACTGGAGAGACGCCGCATGCATGCGAGCAATGTGGACGGAGCTTCGCCAGACAGAGCTCGCTTTATGGACACAAGCTAAGTCACAAGTTGAAAGCTGCAAACTCGTTTACAGCTGTGAAGACGATTTACGTATGTTGTGATCTATTCGAACAGATTGGGACAGGTTGCATTTTGTAGTACGTTTGGACAATAAAGCTATTTAGTTATGCGAGTTTGTCTTGAATTGTGAATTTTCGGGCTTGCTTGCCTACTGTCTAATGGGCATTTCGCTAAAATGTGGTAGATGCAGTACCGTAATTGTATTTTACAGCGCATATCTGTCATGTGCAGCACTGCACGATTGCGTTGCGTACATGTACGTGGGACTAGGACATTTTGCTACTGCTCAAAGAAGCCTAAACTGTGCAGTACGAGATGGATATATGAGCGATCAGTGGAAAAGCTGACTTCTCGTTTCTGGATTCTTCGCATGTTGCGTTCGTCGGATGAAGGATTTGACGGCGTCAATCGGAATGTATCCGCCTTGCAAATACCGCCCTGTGGCACCGCTGTCCAGTTGGAACGCTGCTCTACCGTGCAGAACGCGACTGTTGCCGAACATCATCATGTCACCTGCAGCAACACAGCAAGGTTAGCCATTTACGTAGGTATGGGCAGGCGGGGGTAATCTGAGTTGGGCGTTTACCGGAGGAACGGAAATATTCAAAGTATAGGGCGGCTCCGTCCACTGAATATTATGTACGCCATTTGTCTGGCCCACATTATCCCTGCCTCGTCTCTCCTATGCACCGATAGCGCATGTTTTTTGTGTCGGTGTGTGTAGCATGTAGCTCTGATAGCGCATATATGGTATACGTACTTACGTGCGTATGCGCTAGGCTGAACTGAGATATACCTACATAGGTACCTGGTGAAAGCTTGATGTCTAGTAGATGTTCAGGCCGATAGCATATGCGTAAGAATTCCTGCATTGCTTGATAGAAGTCGGGGTAGTTTTCCAATTCTGTGTCGACGAACCAACTCCTTTGCTGATTGTTGAAACTGATTGCGCTTGCTTCCCCATTCTCGTTCAATCTGCGTGTGCAATGGTACAGTATGTCAGTAGTACGATACACATACATACTTCGCTTTCTCGCATCTTAGGATTGTTCAACAGTACAGTCGGCGGGAGTGTTCGTACTGAATTGTGGGCTTTTTCGTGGCCATGACGTAAGGATAGTTGAAGGTTCCCTGATCTAGAAACTCCACATGGACGGTGGTGAGTATCTTGTAGAGATGAGGCGATTCCTTGTGCAGTTGTTGCGCAGCTTTGAATCCGTCCGCGAAATGACTCGTACCTCCGCTGCTCGCGTCGCTTATGCAGTGCAGCACTTGAATCTGAGGTTACGTACAGCTGTGCCATTTTACTCTATATCGTAGTACTATGGTGTAGTGTGAAGCGCTTACTCCAGGCGTGGCTTCGATGTAGGGTAGATCAGTGTGCAGGTTCAATCCCTGATGTGTGTAGGCCAAGTTGGACGGTGACGCTTCGGACTTCACGTCAAATGTTGCTCTACAAGAAGTGGCCTTGTCTGTTGTTGCATTCTTCGTACGTATGTACGTACAGTACGTACAGTTATTTGGATGGTGAATGCCAAATGCGCTATTCGTTTCTACCCGTAGTGATTGTCGAACATGAACCCGAGGCGCTGTCCTAGTCTGCTGATTGTCCCTGGCTCTTTCGGCGAATTCTTGATCAGTAGCAACCCGTACTTTATAAACCTGTATTACCATACTGCATTCTCAGCTCTTCACCACTATAGGGTTCATAGCTGCAGTAATGTACTGTACGTATACATATACTGTACGTAGTACCTGCGTAGCATATCGGAGAAGTATGAGTCGTCCTGGAGAATTCTACTCCAATCTGCCGCCTGTTCAATTTCCTGCTGGATTTGGCTGCGTCCCCAAGTGTGCACTCTTTCTACTTGGTACAGCTGCTCGGCTCTTTCTTTGTGAAAGTCCGCGTTTCCGATCTGTCGTTTCCGTAGCCAGTTGGAACTGTAGTGCACTGGGGTGGAAACATCCGGCCATCTGAGACTGAGCAAATCCTCTGCCCCTTCTTCTGAGGTGACTGTGTCGATTTCCGTTGGTCGAATGTTGATATCCAACTGGAGCAGGGAGAATTTTCTGGCTGCAGTATTTGCGCCAAGGTAGAAGATTTCTGGGTTGCTAGTCCCATTGTCACGCAGCCAGACAAATGGTAGACGCATGGAAAAGCCTACCAAGTGTGCAGCACAGCAACACGTACAAGTATGTACATACAGTGATGTTGAGTACATGTCGTGTGCCTAGCCTACTATTCTGCGTACATTTTGCGGTATGTTACCTTTTGCGTATGTACATACGTACATTCAGTTCATTTTGGTTGCGTCGCTTACCGTCGGTCCATTGAATATTCAAGAATCGATCGTCTTTGTCGTTCGCTTCGGCACTTTTAATGCGATGACCATTTCTGTTTGGCATGTTGCGTGGCGCCAGCAAATCAAAGCCTGCTATTCTTCGTTGCAGAATGCGTAATAGACTACTGACAGCTGATGCTTGGTGAAGGGTCATTGCGGCTGCTTATCTTCATGCGCAGCGTTAGACGCTGACAATAGCAAAAGCACTGTATGTTACAATAGGCTGTGTGGGTTACGACGTACATAGTTGATTACTTGATTGATGTACTGTATGTAGATTTTGCGCAATCAATCATGATTGTCGGGCTTTGTGTTGTTTGTTTAACCTTTTCCTGCAGTAATATGGTGCAAGTTTTGGACTTTGTCATCTGAACTGAGCCTTTTGTTCTTGCCGCGTATGCTCAGCTTCTCCCAAGTATACGTATCTGTTGTAGTATGTAGATTCGTCCAGAAGAGCTTCTGACCAAAGTGGCAAAATGTCCAACTGACAGCCAGAACCCTGCTAATAGAGGTTGAATATTCTGGCAGTGAGCGCTCTGTCTCCGTGTCCTTGTCCCATTCCGTTCCATTACGTACTTCTTCCATGTGTACGTACGTACAGTACCAGCAGTTAGTTACAGCAGGATTACATGCATAGTTTATTTAAGAGATGCGAGGACAAGAGAAGTAGCCTGAAAAATTGGGCGGCCAGTGCGTGAGTCGAACACGCAGCGCAGCACGGGAAGTTTGTACTATGGTCGTCGCTCGAGAGGCTCGTTCTTCTTTGCCACAACCACAGTTAGTATATGACGCGACGTACAGTACATACTGCATGGTGGCTATCTTGGCAAAATGAACCGCCTGCAGCTCAGTCTTGTGGTCGTCATAGCAGCATTGGATCTGAGCGCTTCTGGCACAGGGCGTAAGGGAGGAGTCGCCGTTGCCATGCTATGATGATGAGATGGAGTTTGCACTTTTGGTGGCTAATGCAAATGCACGTGTTTGAAAGTGAATGATCGATGGTGATTCTTTATATAATTTGCTGAATGAATGAGCGAAGGAGGAAGCATTACAAGAAATTGCTGTCGTCATATACCACGACAGCCTGGTATGTACTGTACAACGTACAGGCATGCTAAAGTCAACTCAACTCAGTGTACATGGGTGAAGCAATTGGCTCTTGAGTTTCTGACGAAAGATTTCACCACGTCCATGGGCATGTAACCTCCTTCCAGATGCCTGCTGTTCGTCTCTCCTGTTCCAGTGCGTTCTTCGTGTTCATAGGCGCTTCTTCCGTGCAGTACGCGAGTGTTGGAGAAGATGATCATCTGGCCAGCTTTCAGCCGGAATTCGAGCAGATTCTTGGGGTGATAGCATCGCTGGTTGAAGCTCTGGAGAGCTCGATACATGTCGGGATAGTTCTCCACCTCAGTGTCGAAGTACCATCCACGCTGCTGGTTGCTGTAGTTGACCCGTTCCAGCTTTCCGGGGCTATCCAGCCTGTAACATGAACCCTGGCTATTTGGTACGTATTTTACCGCGTGCCTTGAACTAATTTTGAGTAGCAAACTTTGACTTGGGCCCTACTCAATGATGGGATGCTTGGCTGCGATTAGAAAAGGGAATCTGTCGGCTCCGTAATTGATGAATTCCACGGGAATCGTTGAGAGGAGATGGAAGGAGCGGGGATCTTCAATTCGCAGTTCTGAGGCCACGTTGAACGCGTCCACAAATTGACTCGCACCACCATTTCTTGCATCTTTGATGCAGTGAAGTAGTTGAATCTGTAAATTTTTGTTGCCCGTTTCATTCATTATGCCTGTGTATTTATTGACACCAGTGGCCCGTTACAGCTTCGCAGTAAAATCCTTTTGGAGATCTGGCAACCCTTTTGCAGATCTGGCAACCCTGTTGTAGATCGTGATCTGTCAACTTATTATGGATCTGGCAACCATTTTGGGTAGTTGGCTAAAAGTTGCATATCTGGCAACCCTATCGCAGAGTTGGCAACCCTATCGCAGAGTTGGCAACCCTATGGCAGGCCTGGCAACCCCTTTTCCGCATAGATGTGACAATCATTTTGCACAGCATCAGGCGAAAATGGCGCATGTAGCAACCCTTTTGCAGGTCTGGCAGCCCTTTTGCGCATTTAGGAATATGGCAACCCTTTTGCAGATCTGGCAACCCTTTTGCGCGTCTCGCGTTTTAGTCTCGTGTGCACTTTTGGGCGTGACCATTTTGCAAACGCTGGCTTGAAAACCTGCGTCGTTTGGTTTCTGCGACATTTAGTAATGAAATATCGATTATCGATCGATTATTGGTGATCGGCTGATCAGATCAGAAATCGCAGGCCTTTCTGGCGTTCTCGGGGCCATAAGCTGTCGAAAGAGCCCTGGATGGACGCTGTAGCTGCAAATTGAGTAAGTGTGAGCGAATCTGCGCGCTTTTAGTACTAAAATATCGATTATCGATCGATTATTGGTGATCAGCTGATCAGATCAAAAATCGAAGGCCTTCCTGGCGCCCTTGGGCTTATAAGCTTTCGAATGAGCCATTACTCGACGCTGTAGCTGCAAAACTGAGCGAGTTTATCGCATCACAGACAGACACACACACACACGGACACACAGACATCAGCCCTATTTGTTAGTAGATTGAGACACCAGTGACTGACTACCTATGGTATGCATTACATGCACATGCTGTACGTACATACATCTGGTGGATTGACGTTATAGGGCAAATCCGTATGAAGGCTCAGTGCATGCTGCGTGTACGCGAGATTTGCAGGCGACGCTTCTGTACGTACATGAAAGGTTGCCCTGAAACGATAGGAAAGAGCTAAGCAACGGTGTGGCATATGTACTGTACCTATCTGTCAAGCGTATTTTCTTCTTACCCGTAGATGCTATCCGTCATGTACCCCAGCCTGTATCCAAATCTTGATACCTGACCTTCCATGATTGGCACGTTATTTAAAAGTAAGAGCCCCGTCTTTAGGAATCTGCGGCGAAGTAGCAAAAAATCTTGATAGGCTACTCAATTTGAATAGTTTTCGTTTTGGCATTCCGTTGCGTTCTTACATACATAGTAAGCAAGACATTACATACACTACATACTGTGCGTACATAGTACATCACACTGTGCGTACACAGTGCACTAGTACGTACGTTCACTAATTAGATGCTATGTTTGCACATACACCGTCCACTGTAAATGTAGGTGCCATTATGATTTGATACCGCTGGAGCATGTGTGAGCAATAGTCGATGTCGCTGATGATTCGCGTCCAATCGGCTGGACTGCTCAATTCGGGCAGAATTGAGTTGGCATTCCAGAGTAGCGAGTTCTCTTCCAAGTTGAGAAAGCTTTCGCGCTCAAATCTGAGCCGAGGCTGGGACAGATTCCGGGCTCGAAGCCACTTGGAATCATAAGCAACCGTATGATCACTCTTGCTGGACCATTGCACGTACAGCGCCTTTCCATCCTTGGCAATGGACAAGTTTGTCGGCTGGCTCTAAAACACGCAAGACCAAACAGACACAACTTGTATTTTGCATGGAGCGGTGGACAATACTTTTTACTGCTGCGCACTGCACATACAGTATTGTCTAACTTTACAGAGTTGGCAGTAGGCGTGGCCCTCTATCGATTGGGCTCCGCGCAAAACTTAGTAGTCGCCTTTCTAATCTTGGTCGTGGTCACTTTGTGGGAGGACACAAACTATTGTACGTCATATTTTTTATTTACGAGAAACGCAGCACAAAACTTGCCCAACATCGCCTTTAGCTTTCAAATTACGTACGCACGCACGCTCAATTTTGACCAACGTACTATTTGTGTGCGTACTACTAATTGCGTGATCTGTGGAAAAGATCGGCGACCGAAAAGTTTAGTAGCAGCGTAGTAGCGAGAATATGCAAGTGATGGACAATGGCCGAGAGGATATCGATTTTCGCCCAAATTTCTTCATCATGTACATAACTGCCAACTCTGTAAAGTTGTACAATACATGCATACTGTACATTAACATCCAATTCTGATAGTTTCAGTTTTCTGGCGATCGTGCGATCAGATGCGAAATAGGTGTCAGGATCCTTGGTGGCATTGTCTCTCAGCCAAACGTAGGGAAACTTTGAACGCACACCTGTAGTACGTACGTAAACTTTACATATACTCAGATGCGCACATAGGTAGGTACATACCTAGGTACAGCGTCACTGGCTACTGTACGTTGCAGCAGAAGCTGCATCACAGAGAGACCTCACTCACCATCGCTCCAGCACAGTGTGACAAACTGTCTGTCTTTCTCATTTCTTATCACAGACGTAATACGAGTACTATTAGCCTCATCCGTGATTTCCAGAGGTTGTCGCGATATAGCTGCAGTTGAAGGAGAACAGAATCGCTGTGCAAAATGAACATTGCTTCCAACTTTTCTTGATGCTATGTGAAATTTTGTCGCTTGCAATCTTGTTGGCAGAAGCATTTTTGAGTACATTTTGAGAAGTGCTTTTGAACTACACCTACATCACTTAGCAGAGTTTTGCTTACTTTATCGCTTTGTTTCGACTCTTTCCACTGTACACACGTCAATAGCAGCCAATTGCGTCATTGTCGCCTCAAAATTGAATTTGTCTCCTTCAGGGACCATAAAAGTCCGGTCGCTCAGTTTCTTGCTGCAGTTGTGTCTAGATTTTGGGCAGATGGAAAATTGTCGTGGCAATGTACGTGCGATAGTATGTACTGTATGTACTAGGGCAGGCCTTTTAGTAGTTGAAGCGTAGGCGGTACCAAGAAATTGTGAAGTGCAGAGAAGCGTCTATTACTCATGCTTCGAACAAGAAGTGAACTAATGAGCAAGTGCTGCGTACATACAATCGGAACTTCGATTGCTGTATTAGTAGTACAGTACTACACTACTTTTCATGCATGTATTTTATCTTGTTCTAAAGTACACACACCTACATACTTCGTGTTTTTTTTCCAGCATGATTCAAGCAAAGTCTGTGACATGGGTAGAGAAATTTTGGTAGACTCTACTTCATACCCGTTACTCCGGTGCTGCTTCATTATTCTACACATACATACAAGTAACATGTTCATACGGTTTGGATCATCTGCGATATCTTTCTTGGTACCCTAACGACCGGGGATGGTGAATCGCATAGTGTAGACTTGAGTTTGGGGTTTCTGAGTCTGTGTGTAGTAGACCCATTTGGTGATGTATGCGACAGGATTGGCGGTTGCAGTGGGCAGGTGGAAAGGGAACTTTCTTCGAAAGACGAATCCCTCGCTGTCGTGGTAGCGGATTTCATAGAAGCGCCCCTGGTAGACTCGTCTCTCTAGTTTGTAGAGGACGCGCCCTCGATAGGAGTGGATGGCGTCCCAGGTGAAAGAGTTGATCTTTCCGTTTCCTCGCCAGTAGATGGTCCATCTGCTGCCGCTTCTCGTCGCCCACACGCCTTGGCTGGAGGAGGGGGAACCGACGGACGTCGCCTCATAGTCGATGTGAGGCACGTCCTTCCTCTGGCGATATCGCTTGAAGACCTTGCCGTGGCTGTCCTTCAGAAACAGCGTCATGTTGCGGAATCCACTCTTCTGATAGCAGGCTACCAGATGCACACCAGCGGGTGTCTCGTGCTGGAATCTCACCAGATCCCCGCTGTCCACTCTCCACTCCACATTCCAGATCTTTCCCTCTGCCGTAGTCTTGTTTGTGAAGCAGGGTCCAGTGCGGGTGCCAACAGCTGTGACGATCGGAGCCTTTTGCACCACGTTCCTGTGATACCTTCCTCCAAAATCGTCCTGCCAGAAAACAGTGACATTTGTCGGACTGTTGTTCTGCTTCCAGACAGCCGACAGTCTCTTTCCTGGACGTGGCTGCACGCTGAAACTGTGCACTTTCTTGTTGGCGTCTCTCCAGTAGACGGTCCAGCTGGTTCCTTCCTCGTTCACTGCCCAAGTCCAATATCCACCCACTTTCTTCACTTGCACATCCGTATGCAGGTTGTGCTTACTGGCGAATGTGCAACTGTCATGCTTGTGCATTGTCCAGCAGACAGCAGGCAGCAGCTTCGTGTGTCTGAGAGTGTTCTTCTTCCTCAGCCACACAGGTCCGGGTGCTGGGCCGGTGTATCGCATGGAGTGCAGTTTGCCATCTACTCTCCAGAAGATGCGGTAGGTGCGCTCGCCCAGGTGTTTAACCCATCGGTTCTCTGGCTTGTCGAATGCTGTCGAATAGGCGTGGATGTTGTTGTGTGTGTCTTTCCAGTATACCCAGGTGTAGCCATCTTCTTTCTTCAGCCATGCTTGACGCATGGAGCCGTAGAAGGGAAACCACTTGTGCGAATGTGTTTTCCCGTCGACCTTCCAGTAGATGATGTAGTGGTTGCCCTCTGGACTGCCACCCTTGTACTTCCACCATACCTGTTTCCCTCCTGCCACTGCGATGGTGATCAGCTTAGCCACCTTGCTGTATGTGACACCAGTGTTGTCTCTCCAGTAGATGGTGATGTAACCATTGGCCTGTTTTGTCCAGATGGAGCTCAGTCTTCTGCCCGCAGGTGGTGTCCATTTGTGCTCATGGATGCTGCCACTGATTCTCCAGTAGATTATCCATTGGCCACCTACCAATTTCGCCCATGCTTTGTCTCTGCTGGAGCCAATGCCGGCACTGGTTTGAGTGTCTTTTATCATGCTGGTGCGAGGCATTGTTCGTTGCCTTCTATTCCCCAACGTGCCAATGCGTCTGAAGATGCTGTGCCACATGCCGCTGCTATTATTGCTGGAGGCGTGGCTTTTCATCCAGTTGTTACTGGCTCTGCTTTGATTGACAGCACGACTGTTCACAGTTAGTTTCGTGTTGATCTGAATTTGTGGTCGGTGGTTTGTAGTGGCGCGATGGCTATTGCTGGTGAATCTATGGTCAGTGTGGTTGAGCTTATGGTAGTAATTGCCAAATCTTCTACCAAAGATGGCGTGCAGTAGGTTATTGGATGTCGGAAGTGGTCGGATGCGAGTTTGATTTGCTTGATGGGTGCGGAAAATATGCTTGATTTTGTCTGGTCGGTGGATTGTTGCTCGATTACTTGTCGTGTTGAATCTCGGCCCTGCTCTGTTGATGTCCCTATTATTGCTGAACCTCAAACGTATTGATGATGGAAATCTCCAGCTAGTACTATGATGAGCATTCGTGCGATTCTTCGGTTGGAAAGTGTTCACCCTGTTTCTGCTGGTTCTTTGGATATGGATTGGTGGCCTGTAGGTTGTACCCGCATGATGGTGCCAAGTCATGTTGGTTCCGCTGCCAAACAAATTGCTGAATATTCCTTGCCATGTTCTTGTTCCGACTGGGCCATTGGTGGAGCCGCCTGCCGGTCTGCCAATGCTGTAGTTGTGATTTGCTCGTCCTTCTTCGATGCCTCGATGATGATAGCCTGGATGAAGCTTGGATGATTTGTCGATGCTCTGAATTCCCCTATTTCTGTTCCACTGCATGTAATTAGTCTGATTGGTGGTTAGTAGTTGACCAAGTCTGCCAAAGATTCCTCCTAGAATGGTGCCCAACCTGCCCATTGTTGTTCTTTCTCTGCTCCCGTTCGCTCGTTCAGTCTGGTCTTCTTCATAGCTGCTTTTCCTTTCAGCTGAGATGTCATGATCTTCGTTGCTGCTATTCCTCTCAGCTGAGTTGTTATAAGCTTCATAGCTGCTATTGCTCTCTGCTAAGATGTCATAAGCTTCATGGCTGCTTTTGCTTTCAGCTGAGATGTCATGAGAACTCGCGTGTTTCACGCCACTTCCGTGGAGTTGCTGCGGTCTTCGGAAATGCGTCAGGTTGGCAGAGCGATAGTACCCGCCACCAAATCTTCGAAACATACGTTGAAATAGACCGCCAAAGTGCTGTCGGTTCCATCCGCGGCTATGTTTTTTTGTGTGATGATGGCTTTTGTTACTGTGGGTGCTTTCGGTAGAGTTACCATTATTTCTGCTAACTGATGTGCGAGGATGTGTAGAGTAGTGAGTCCAGTTGACGTTTGGAATGATGCGATGATGGCCGTTGTTTCTACTGGCTGGATGGATTCTTCGAAATGGATGAAGGGGTCGTCTGTTCAGGTTGCGCCATTTTCCAGTGCTGGATGTCTGTCCCACTCCTCTTCTGTTGCTATTTTCCATTGTTTCATGTCTTCTGCTATGGGTTGAGCCCATGTTGTCCTTCCAGTATACCGTTGTTTGTCCTGTGCTTTTTATCATCCACAGTTTCACTGGATATCTTCCCATGTGCGTTTGCCACCTGTGGGACTTCACTTGTCCATTGCTTCCTCTCCAGTATATGTACCAGTAGATGCCATCTTTCTTGGCCCAGATACCACTGGCACTGCGACTGGAGCCAACATTAGTAGGATGAGCTGTTCTAGTCTCATTGCTGGAAGTGTTGGCATTGCTCCATCTGATGTTGAAACGGCGTGAGAACAAATGAGCTGGTGCTGGCCCAAGGGTAGTAGTAGCTGAAGATGGAGTCCAACTTTGTGCTGTATGTGGAGATGAGGATGGTCGTATGCTGCTATGTGGAGGCATGTGAGTCACAGGTCCAGAGGTATAATGTGGTGGTTGGGTTCTTTTCTTTGTTGCATGGGAAGCCATGTGGGTCCTCGCTCTAAAGGTTGATGAGGGTCTGAAGGTGGATGAGAAAGATGGAGTTCTCGTCTGTACTTCCCTGGAAGGAATATGCCTTGATTCTGGTCCGGGGGTTGGTGGTGGTGGGTTTCTCCTCTCTGTTGCATGCTGAGTGATGAGGATCGCTGGTCCAGTAGTGGACGAAGGTCTTATTTTTTTCTGCGGCTTGATCTCTTGCTTCGCTTGCTGTAGATGAAGCCGCTATTGTCTCTCCAGTATACAGTTACGTATTCATTGCGCGTTCTCACCACACACTCGTTATTGTTTTTCCAGTAGGCGGCGTCCAGCGATGGGCTTCAACTCTCCATTCACTCTCCATATAAACCATCCAATCGTCGCCAAGTTTTCGAGCCCAAACGCGATGTCGACTGGAGCCAATGGCCGTTCTCACTTGCTTCTTTTTTAACGATGGGAAAAATGTCATGCGAGTGCACCTTGTCATTTCTGTCTCTCCAGTAAATGTAGCGCTTTCCATCGATGCTTTCGGTCCAGATGCGATTTTCATACTCGTTGTTTCCTTTATTAGAACTGTTGAAGTTTGCGTTTGCGCTTTCCTTGGACAGCTTGACGCTGCCATCCTTGGCTTTCC
>JASAMW010001003.1:0-14008 GCA_030247985.1 Epsilonema sp. ZAB3_2
CCTGTAGGCGCCTCCAGCGTTTCCCAATCGATATTAGGAAGATTGAAATCACCGACCAAACAGACAGGGCCCATGGTTGAAGAGCAGAGCCACGATATGCAGTCCGCCACCAGACGTGATTCATCTGCTGTTGCTGCTGGGTAACGGTAGGTGCAGATGACGCGAGTTTGTGCTCCATTAACATCAGTAATATCTGCCGCAATTATTTCCGCATCCGAAAATTGATCAGGAAAGAGTACTGATTGCGATTGTTGCGAACAGTGCATTAGCAAGCAGACGCCACCTCCTCTCCGCCCTTTTCTGTCCCTTCTATGCAGCGTGTAGTTGTACCGTCTGGGAGAAGATGGATCAGACAGTAACATACCATCCGTAAAAGCACTTTGCAGCCGCGTTTCTGTTATCGCGATAACGAAAAAGGACTCAGCGGCAAGTAGTTGAGCCAGGGCCTGCCGTTTGTCTGGTGCATTTAGGCCGTTTGCGTTGAAAAGTGTGCAGCGTATGAAGTCCTTGTTGGCGAGAGAACGGGAGGAGGCAGATGTCTGCTGTTGATTGTCTAGGACTGCAGAGCGCCTGCCGCGTTTCCCGCCTCACTGAAGCAAGAAGAGGCAGGAGTGGCGGCGGAGACAGCGGCGGCAGAAGCTGAAGCAGAAGCAAGGGCAGCAGGCGGTTGGGTGGGAGGAGCAGCGGAAACTGGATGCGACTGAGTGACGGAAGCCGACTGCACCTTCGCCATTTCCTCAGCAGACGGCGGCACTCCCTGTCGCGGCCAGTCGTCCTCAGCAGACGCGCGACGTATTTTGAAGATTCGCGCTGCGTATCTCTCCCCCTTCACGACAAACTTCTCGGTAGCAGCGGAGAGCGTGTCGGAACTGCAATCCGGCCCAAGGAGCTGACGGTTGAGCTCTCTGCAACGCCAGCGCGTTTCAGCGTCCGTCTTCCTCTCTTGCATTGAGAGAGGCGGCCTGAGGAAGACGGAGCCGAAAGCCGCACTGTCCTTCAAGAGGGAGGACGATTGGAGTGCGCGGCGCTGCATATAGTCGCTGCCCAGATGCCAAATGATTACGCGGGGAGTGTCCTTTTTTGCCAGTGGGCCCTTTGGCAGACGTCTGAAGTTGGGCATGAGGGAAGCTGGGAGTTCAAGGGTTTCCGCCAGGTTCTGCATAGATGCCTCTTCCTCCTGGACTGCCTTTACTCCTGATTCCTTCGACTCAGGCATGCCCAGGACAACAACAGAGTGTCGCAGTTCCTCCGCTTTTCTGTCCGCCTCCCACGCACTGTGCTGAGCAGCATAGTGGGAGAAGCCGGCGTTTCGACAGGTAGAAGCAGCAGCAGCGTAGGAACCGTGCAGAGCCGCGGAAGAGCCGCGGGGGGCTGGACGGAAAGGGCCGCCAGGTGCAGAGGACCTCGGCGCAGGAGGGAAAGGGCGGCGACCAGTGGTGGCTTGTCGCTGACGGCGCTTCATCTGCTTTCCCACCACCACATTCCAGTCGCCGCCCCCATTCTCGGTCTCCACCAGCTCGCCTTCCTCTTTCTCTTCATTCTCCTTCTCTTTGGCTTCTCGCACACTTCGCAATTCCTCCATCAGAGCTTTGAATTCCCCCGTGAGTGCGCTAATGTCCTTTTGCAGCTTGGAAAGAGTGGGGCCTTCATCAGCAGGAGAAGTACAGAAAGAGGCGTCATCATCTGCCTCACTCTTCAAGCGCGTGGAGCATGGGGGGCAGAGGAAGGTGAATTTCGCACAGGAGGACAGGAGCGCGGAGGACACTGCGAGCAGATTGTTCTCCTGTTTCTTTGCCGTTTCCGCTCTATTCCTGGCTGCGGTTCCGACCTTAACTGCTTCCTTGAGGGCGGGGAAGGCACAGGGAACGCACGCTTTGCTATCCGCGCAGATACCACACATGATCATGGAAGTTTGGGGCGTTTCCGAGCAAATGGAACAGTTTTTGACGACAGGGTTGATGGAAACTGCAGGGTTAGGCCTCGCTTCAGGTGGGGTCTTCATAACGGCCGATTCCGCCGTCGCTGCCATTTTGGGAAGGAGCAGCTGCAGAATTCTTGTTTCTCCCCTTCGCGCAGTCCTGTTAGCACTGAGTTATACCTGATTCTTCCAAATAAATTTCCACATAAAGATTTTTCTTTCAGACTTTCTTTTTCTTCCTTTATTTCAGACTTTCTTTTTCTTCCTTATGTGGGTAACTCCCATGGAACGCAACGCACTCGGATAAATAGCTTTTATGCTGGTTCTTTCATAGACAACTTTATTGATATATATGCCAGCGTGTAGAAGTACGCTCGCCTCGCTGGACCGCAAATTGTCCATGGCTGGATAACTTTCAAAACTGCGCAGATGTTCCATTGGTGATTTTACATTTCTGCTTCTATGGAACTCCTGCGCAGTTTTGCAAAATAGTCCGGCCATGAACAATTTGAGGTCCAGCGAGGTGAACACTAGTTTTTAGTGCGCCATCGGGTCTTCCATCTTGCAGGAAATCTTGCCGCATGGTTCCGCTTGAAGTATCAAAACTTGGTTGCAGGTGCAATTGCCTACAGTGCTCCAGTGCAAGCCCAAGAAAATTTTCCAGGTTTCTTTGAGAATTATGCAGATATCCTTCCAATCCATCACCACGGCTTGTGCTTTGTGTGTAGCTAATATTTGGACGTGGTGTCGCGAGCTGACCCTGTTTAGTCTTCAGTGCGTAGCGTACTTTACGTAGATCGGTAGAAGTGGGGTCGACGACGTCGTTTTTAGTCATCTTTCTTCAAGACTCGCGCTTCTGTTCCGTTTTTAGATGACTACATAACAGAACAGAGTGTCTCATAAAGAACCGACCAGCTTGTTCTGCGCCTGTATCTCGAGAAAGAAACAGGCAGATTTTCCTGCAGCCTTTTTAAAAATCGAAAGCAAAAAGCCATAGCATACAAAACACGAACGACTTAATCTACATATTGCGGAAATTGCGGCGGTTTAAAGCTCAAAATTTAATATTGACATTTTTCTTACAATGGAAAAATTGGTCTTAATTTTATAATAATACCCAGTTTCAGGTGCTTGCAATGCTGGCACTGGGGCTAAAGCATGGGTTACACATTTCCTAGCATTTAGGGACATTTTTTCACTAAACAACACTTCACACTACCGTACCTAAAATTTAGGTGTTATTTCACTGCGCAGGTGTTATCTTCACTTCACTACACTGGTAATTTGAGCAACTTCGACGTACTGGGTTTTTATGGAACAACTTCTATTAGCAACTTCAATGGAGCTGAAACTTTCCCGCAGATCAGCTCTGAAGCCTCGGCTACAAAACAGAACAAACCAAACCACATCAAAATCTAAGGTGTGGTTCCAGAGTTAGGTATGTACTGTAGGTACGTGCATGGAAAGATGGTCGATATTATGAGACACCCAGTAAGACGTCGACGATCCCGCCAGCACCGATCAAAAAGCGCAAAGAAGGGAGAACGAGAAGGAGAGGGGAATATTTTACATTAGCTTTAATAGTTAGCTGTAATATTGTACATTAAACTTTAGCGCAGTGTATTGCAGAATACTGTGAGTTTGTTGCCAAATCAATGGTGACAGTTGGAGGTGTCAAATGCTTGAAAGCAGTGAAATCTGCCATGAACGAATATCGCAGTGGGCTACAAATCAAGAACGAAAAGAAGTTGCAAAAGTCGCTAAAGTGAGTTCCCACTGCAGAGTAGACCATAAACAAACAATACACGTTGTAGAAACAGTAACAAAAACTGTCAGCCAGCAAACTTTGGTCATTTCTGTGATTTTTTTACAGTCTTTGTGCACCAATTAACATTACAACGAGTGAAGAAATTATTGGCTTTGTTACTGAGGGACTTCTTGAACCTTTCTGGAATTCATCCCAATATGCAAGATTCTTTCGATTCTTTCCTGACACATCAAATTACTAGAAGAATTACCCAATTTTAGACGCGAAGCGACCCTTAGACTGTTGTCCTAAGCTACACATTGACATTCTGGGGATTGAATATCAACGTAACCCAATAACTCCCGAGTGGGACATATATGTCCCACTGACAGTTACCACAATAGTTGGCGTTTTTCGTTTTACGTGCCACTAACCAATTTTCGTATGTGCTGTACTTTCTATGGTAATTATTTCATAAATACGTAGTGGTATGTGCTGTGATAAATTGTTTCCCATGAGCTGCCGACGACATGTACCATTAACTGTTTAGTGGTAGGTAAATAAATTTTGATAGATACCATAATTTTCGATTTTTGGTTAATGGTACATAGTGTAGGAGCAGTCATGCAGATTGTCTGGATCAAATGTAGTGGTATTATACGTAATGGTATTAGTTGTTTGTAAATGCAACTAAAAATATCAACTATCAACTGAAATTGACTATCTCTGTATAAGAAAATATCCTTTCTCCTATATATGTACCACTAATTGGTATACCTCACTTTCTGCCATTAATATAACATTCGGGCAAGCATTGTCATCCATCAAACATTTCCTTTGATAAAAGAACGGGACATAGCACTACATGCCATTAATTATTTCCGCCACTAGTGGTATATAAAATTTATATCACTAAAAATAATATGATGTGGGTTCATTCCAAATAATAAGTCATTCAAATATAGTTCGATGTATCACAGAGAAGTAAAAAATTGAATGCTAGTACCATTAGAAATAGTGGTATGTAACATCACGAAAAAGAATATTTATGCGATGTGAACTTTTAGCAAAAGCTAAATGGCCGATTTTAGTGGTATTTAAAAAATTGGCGTTATTGGGTTAATAAGGGTTTTAGGGTGCCAGAATAGCAATTATGGTAAAACTTTCAAATCTGAAAATGAAGGGATTTTTATGTCTATTTTACCTTATTCTTTCTTGCTGCGCTGTTTGGCTGCGTGGGCAGCAGTATTTTCTGACGTCTTCCTCGCTACGTTGAGAACTATCAGTCTACTACTGTTCTGCGACGAAATCAGTTGAACAGGAACACCGTCTCAAGAAAATGTCCTGTAGTTCCAAGTCCAGTGTCCCATACAGCAAAAATTTCTGAAGCTGACCAATATAACATGAAGGAATGTATTGGGGTATTTTATTTACGGTACTATTTATTATTTGTACGTATAATATTGATGTTTTTCCAAAGAGAATCAAAATCATTTCATAACGATAGCAGGACAACGGTCAAGGCATCTTTTTTGGTTCCATTGGATAAAAAAGACTGAATTTTCGTTCTTTGCAGTTTAAAACACAGCTTCAGCAGTACTGCAGTGAAATGAAAGACGACAGCCACGGGAAAAGTCCACTTGAACGGCTGGCAACAATTGGTGGATGGACAGGACACTACTGCAACGATGTGAGACTTGAGTATGAATCAACGATTGCCAACTCGACCAACATAACCTGGACAAGCGGTATTGAAAGCCAGTTACGTATTTTGAACTTTAAAAATTTGCACTACATAGGCCTTTATTCGAAGGCCTACGGTATTTTGACCTGTACTCTCCGTGAACCAAAAAATCCAATGGTGGGACAGCTATAATTTTTCCCAAAAAAGTAATGCAAATTATTTGGTCACTGGTATAAAAAATAAAATTTGAGAAAAAGAAAAGAAAGAAAAAGAAAAGATTGCGAATTGAAATCAACTGATTTTGACGACAACAAAAAGTTGTTGCGAACGTAGAAACGAAATGCCTGATCACGATAAAAGAGTTTCGTTTCTTTTTTGTTGTCGTCAAAATCAGTTGATTTCATTTCGGAATCGTTTCTTTTTCTTTCTTTTCTTTTTCTCAAATTTTATTTTTTATATTAGTGACCAAATAATTTGCATTACTTTTTTGGGAAAAATTATAGCTGTCCCACCATAAGATTTTTTGGTTCACGTGGCTGACCTGTACCATATGTGGCTAGCTAGCAATACTCATTTCAAGGGTATCGAACGTGGCTCTGGCAAAAGTGCACAGAGTTTGGATACTTTAAAACTACCACGGAGCGTGATGTGTTCGGATCTGGCATAACTCTAGCATCTCTGGAATCCGCCTGTCAGAAGGCTTTTGGCATTCAGCCTTCTTCAATCAAGAAAGCTGTTGAAAATACCAACAGGCGATACGGTGGATGGAATTTGGTCAGAGTTATCTTATCCTTACGTATTTTTTGCATGCCTTGTATAACTCAATTTTAAATTATTGTACATAGAGTGTACCAATCATACTGTACAAAAATACATTGATACATACATTACAAATAGCTACACATACATACTCACTACTTCATCAACATAATCTTTTAGACTGGAACAAATATATTATTTGTGAATGGGGGCCTGGATCCATGGCATGCGCTCAGTGTTCTGAAGTCGCCTGGTCATGACATCAACTGCACCAGTTGTCCTTGTACCTAAGAAAGACTCACTCAAGGAATATCAGAAATTGTCAGCTTTTTCGTGCTGCATTTTAGTCTGTACTCACTGCCCAGCTTTCTTCCTGCCTGAAGCACATGAGAGCAAAGCAGTGAAGAAGGTGCGAGCAACAATTCGTTCAATGATTTCGAAATATCTTCACACCTAGACCTACTACTGTACTGTACTAGATTTGCTGGTGAGTTGTTTAGGCGAAACTCAATATTCTTTAGTAAAAAAATTCTAGACAAGATTACGTACTTCGAAAACTTTTGCCTTTCTTTTTTTGCTTGCCCTCGCCATCTATGGTTCTTGTATTGTATACCTACAGAACACTGCACTGCTTGTGTAGATACAGTACTTGATTTGAGCATGAGACGTTTGGTGATTCAGAAAGACTTGGAAAACAGTTCTGACTAGGTTCGTTTCGTACTACCTACCTACATATCCGTACTGTGTGAACAGTACGTAAGCATTCGCGTAAATCTCCATAGTTCTACTTAAAGTGTGACCAGAAATTCTGTGACCCATTGAAATTTTTTCTCGGCCAATATGAAACGTGCGTAGAGCACAGCGGTCAAAACTTCCACGGCTAACTTTTGCTCGCATTTCCAATAAAAAACCGTTTCCCTCTACGCCTCCTCTATATCGAGATTTCGCCGATTTCCTTCAGTACTGAAATCGGCGAAATCGGCGTCGACCAAATACGCAAAACTAAACTGCGCATAACACGAAACTGCAGGCCCCTCAATGCTCGCTTCTACGAATGAAGCACGACAACAAAAATTTCATTTCTCTGCGATTTCTATTGCCATATTTAGCGTTCTAGATTCTCAAAGAAGCTTTCATGACAACATTATTGTTGCGCAACGATATGCGCAGTTTAGTGTTGCATATTTGGTCGACGCTGATTTCGCCGATTTTAGTACTGAAGGAAATCGGCGAAATCTCGACACAGAGGAAGCGTAGAGGGAAGCGGTTTTTTTATTGGAACTGCGAGAAAAAGTTTCGTGTAGCCGTGGAAGTTTTGACCGCTGTGCCTTACGTCTCATATTGGCAAAATTCCAATGGGTCACAGAATTTCTGGTCACACTTTAGTACGTATTGTATGTATTACCTATACCTACGTACTTACTCATCTAACTTCACACAAAGCAGTAGACAGATAGACAGACAGATAGACACACAGACAGACAGACAGAACAGACTGACAGACAGAAAGTGTAGCCCTTGGCGGTTGCAAAAAGATTTGTAACTTTCATTTTTTCTCCACAAACATGGAGTGGCTGTCACTGTTATTTCTGTTGTCCGTGGTCCAGACAACAGTGTTTACTACAGTGGTCCAGAACCAAAAGCAGGATCTGGACAGGTTTGAATACATGCTGGACTTTTATCATGAGAAAGAAGAGCTTGATGAAGACAAAAACTGTAGCTCGACGGAGGCATGGTTCATGCAGAAGTTGGATCATTTTGAACACACTGCGCAAAACATGACATGGAAGCAGGTAGCATTTACGCAGTACTGTAGCCGGCCAAAGACAATTCATTATTTTGGCTGACAACTGAAGAATCACTTTTAGAGATACCTCTACAACTCCGACTACTACAAGCCCGGTGGTCCAATTTTTCTGTTTCTGGGAGGGGAATCGCGCTTGCGGTGTCCACCTGGTAATATTCCTTTCAAACAAAAATGGTACTGCTACTGACTTGATTTTTGCCATGGTTTGTTGTCTGTCACTGTACTGTACTGTGCTGGCCAGACTCTAAACACCTGGTGTTGACCTTATATTCAATAAGCGACAGTGTGGGGTCGCGAGGCGACCCCTCTGAATTAACCGTGACTTTCAGTGCAACTTTGATCGGTAGTCGGCGCAAAAAGTCGGCGCTGTCGTCTTTCTTGTTCGTTTGTTTCTTTCCGCGCCGACCTTCGCGTCACTACCGATCAATAGTTTGTAAGATTTCCCGGCCCTGGTCATCAGAGACCAACCCCAGTCGAACAGTCCACACCGCAGGTTGATCAGTCCTTGCAGGTAGAATGTCGATGCCACAGCGTGTTCTGCGGCAACCTAGGTCTGGAGTCCTTGAGGTTTCCCTCGGAGAAGTCGTACAAGTTGATGCCACTGACCGGTACATCTCACCATTGAATGCCCAGCAGCAAGCAAACAAGGTGGCCAGAGTTCTTTGCTGGTCACTGGAGAGTCTCAAACAGACGATAGAAGTGCCTGCGTGGGTAGTAGGTTCTCTGTTGGTAGTGCTGATCTTGGTACAAAAGAAAGAAGATAGTTCTTGTGGCCCAACTGGCAAGCACACATCAGTACAGTAGCGCTCCACAGGCGTGCTGACACAGACAGGGACCTGGGACAGGCACAGAGTCCCGCAGTACTAGACAACTAGATGGCAGCAGACAAAACCAGTACAACTGATGGATCTCAGGGAGACAGCTCAAATGTTGACATATGTACAAATTTGAATAAAAATTAGAGATCACGTCTGCTCTCTGGAGTTGTACGATTTCAGGGGTGCCAGACTCACAAACTCAAGGCCCCTAAAAGTTCTAATCCTGCATGGTTCCCAGTCCTAGAATCAAGTACCAACGATTCTGAATTGAACCTGGGCCATGATCGTACTCCAAAAGCTCAACAGAAAAGCTAAGCTAAACAGATTGTGCCTAGTCATTGCTATCTGTCTTGCTTTCTTCTCACTGTAGTTCTTGATCTTGATAAGTTCAGTGAGTGCCCAATCTTCAGCAGGATAGATTTCCCGTCTTCTCAGAAGATGCTGTACTGTGCTGCTGATGAAACCTTGCTTGAGCCACATTGTAGAAAAAACGTCAGAGTACTGAATGTTCAGGTGAAACGAAGGTTGCTTGAAACAGTTCCGTTCAGTTCTACCTATCTGGTTCCAGCGTCCTAGCCCAGATGTTTGTAGCTTGCTGCTCAGTGTTTCAAGATCTTTCTTCTGTTGTAAGTAATTTTGCCGTACTGACTTGGCTGTACATACTGTATGTACATAAAGTTTAGTTGTTGGTTTACATGCATAACCAAACGTAACTGTAAATGTACTTATACAAAAACGTGCTAACCAGGATATCGTACATAGGTACTAGTGCTTTACGTACGGTACACATTGATTACATTTTTGTACATAAATAGACGATATTCCTATTGTTATGTACTGCTATTGCTATGTACTTTTGATTACCGTACATACATATTGTTGTGTACATGACGTACACTTACAGTCCGCGACACGTGACAAGTAGGAATCCCCGCGGCGCGCGGTGGAAGCGGGGAGAGCGCGAGGAGACACCGGGGAGACACCGCGCGACTCGCGCGGAGTAAACGGAGACGGAAAAAGAAAGGAAAGGAAAAAAGAAACTGAACAGGAGAAAACGAGTGAGAAGGCCTAGCAAAGCAATATTTTGCCACAGATTGCGAAGCTACAAGAGCATAGAACACAAAAGTTGAAGCGAGGAGACAAGAGGATTCCAAAACACGTCAAAATTCTCCTCCTTTCTTCGTTTCATTTCTCCTACTTTCACGTACCCCTAATGCGCGCGCTCTAGGGGTACGTGTTCATTTTTCTACTCCGTTTCACCGGGCGGACCGCGCGCGCACACCAGGCGACCTCCGGGGAGGGCGCGGGGATTCCTACTTGTCACGTGTCGCGCACTGTATTTACTACGGTAGCTACATTACTGTACATACGTTTGGTACACATGGAGACGAGAATAGTCCGGCAATGGTTGCTGGATCGCATGTGCTTGAACGATGGTCAAAGTGTAGTGGATATGGCGGGCTCTCTAGCAGAGATGGTTCTGCTGGTGGACCAAAGAGATCTGGATGGATGAAGGTGGTCCATCCAGTCGGAACTTCACCAGGTAAAATAATTACAACAAATTTATCCTATGTATTATTTACAAACAGTTATTGGTACATAGTACCTACGATTGTGGACTTAACAAATACATGTACCGTACATACACGTACTATGCAACTTGCAGCGCTTTCTCTTTACTTCCAGGGGTACCGAAGTTCTTGATGTGGTCGCTCCGAATCTTCTGTCTTGCCACTGGAAGAAGTGATGGTACTCTGCGGTAAGCCGATGACGGTCACTAGCAGCCGCAATTTCTTGGTTGTACGTGGTAGTAGTAGTTGTAGTCGAAGCAGTTGTTGCTGTAGTGTTTGTAGTTTATTGTGTCGAGATTCTTGACAAAGCTCTTAGTACGTGTTTTTCTTGCGTTATTCGGTCCTCAAATGGTGACTCAAACAGTCTTTCAGCTTTCGTAGAGCATTCTATGCTCTGTTTCGTACGCAGAAGCATTATGCTTCTCTCATGATGCGGATGGAACTATAAGCTCCATTTTCCTCTACTGTACTGTATAACAGTACGAAAGCCAAAAGTAAAACGTACTGGATGTCGGCGTACAGTGCGCGACACGTGACAAGTAGGAATCCCCGCGCCCTCCCCGGAGGTCGCCCGGTGTGCGCGCGCGGTCCGCCCGGTGAAACGGAGGAGAAAAATAAACACGTACCCCTAGAGCGCGCGCTTTAGGGGTACGTGAAAGGAGGAGAAATGAAACGAAGAAAGGAGGAGAATTTTGACGTGTTTTGGAATCCTCTTGTCTCCTCGCTTCAACTGTTGTGTTCTATGCTCTTGTAGCTTCGCAATGTGTGGCAAAATATTGCTTTGCTAGGCCTTCTCACTCGTTTTATCCTGTTCAGTTTCTTTTTTTCTTTCCTTTCTTTTTCCATCTCCGTTTACTCCGCGCGAGTCGCGCGGTGTCTCCCCGGTGTCTCCTCGCGCTCTCCCCGCTTCCACCGCGCGCCGCGGGGATTCCTACTTGTCACGTGTCGCGGACTGTACCTGTGCATGTGCTATCTTTCTCTGCAGAAGTTCTGAACATGGCCAGTTGTCCATGATGTGCTGTCACTTCTGAAGAGCTCTGGACTGACGCGGATGCGGTCGCCATTGCTGACGCTCTTCTTTCTTCCTCCCAAGAAGTCTCTCTTGGTTGCAAAAGTCTCTTTTGCTCTGGTAGGCCGGTAGTATTGGTACTATGTTGGCAGAGATTCCGTTCTTCACGACTTATGATGGTTCTTGATGCCTGCTGTACTGCTCCAGTAGTTGCACCCATCTCGTTTGGACCTCCATGTAAGATTTCCCGGCCCTGGTCATCAGAGACCAACCCCAGTCGAACAGTCCACACCGCAGGTTGATCAGTCCTTGCAGGTAGAATGTCGATGCCACAGCGTGTTCTGCGGCAACCTAGGTCTGGAGTCCTTGAGGTTTCCCTCGGAGAAGTCATACAAGTTGATGCCACTGACCGGTACATCTCACCATTGAATGCCCAGCAGCAAGCAAACAAGGTGGCCAGAGTTCTTTGCTGGTCACTGGAGAGTCTCAAACAGACGATAGAAGTGCCTGCGTGGGTAGTAGGTTCTCTGTTGGTAGTGCTGATCTTGGTACAAAAGAAAGAAGATAGTTCTTGTGGCCCAACTGGCAAGCACACATCAGTACAGTAGCGCTCCACAGGCGTGCTGACACAGACAGGGACCTGGGACAGGCACAGAGTCCCGCAGTACTAGACAACTAGATGGCAGCAGACAAAACCAGTACAACTGATGGATCTCAGAGAGACAGCTCAAACGTTGACATACGTACAAATTTGAATAAAAATTAGAGATCACGTCTGCTCTCTGGAGTTGTACGATTTCAGGGGTGCCAGACTCACAAACTCAAGGCCCCTAAAAGTTCTAATCCTACAGTTGCACTGAAAATAAACGTTAATTCAGAGGGGTCGCCTCGCGACCCAACACCGTCGCTTATTGTCTAAGGTCGGTCAATAACAAAATTTTTGCAAAGCTTAGCGTAGTAGTACTTTTTTCAGGGGCTTGGAAGGAGCAGAGTAAAAAGCAGAATGCCATGTGGCTTGCTTTGGAGCATCGATACTATGGAGACAGTCGACCCACACCGTAAGTTCACACTGCTTGCTCGTAATGGGTGGTAAAATGGGGTCGTAGTACCCATAATTATAACTTTATTTGCTGCAACACGAGGGTACGCTACGTAAGTGCAATGATAAAATTGACGTCGCGGTGGGGCAGGGGTCAAACGCTCACTAAAATCAAAATGCCTCTGTCTGTCTGTACCAGCACTTCCTGCAATGGGATATGATCATACGATACATCAATGGGGCAAGAATTATACGAACAGCGCCAGCCAAGCCCCAGCTTCCTTGCAATTTCGGTGTTTGTCACTCTTCTTTCAGTAATAAGAGCGTATCAAATCTGAGATACCTGAGCAGCAGTCAAGCCCTAGCGGATACTGGACATTTCATTGCTGCAATGAAGATCAAGCATAACCTGAGGAAGCTGGGCTTGGCTGGCGCTGTTCGTATAATTCTTGCCCCATTGATGTATCGTATGATCATATCCCATTGCAGGAAGTGCTGGTACAGACAGACAGAGGCATTTTGATTTTAGTGAGCGTTTGACCCCTGCCCCACCGCGACGTCAATTTTATCATTGCACTTGACGCAGCGTAACCCCTCTTCGTGTTGCAGCAAGAACGCGTATACCAGCGGAACGATGACCCATTGACCACCCATTACGAGCAAGCAGTGTGAACTTACGGTGGGTTGACTGTCTCCATAGTATCGATGCTCCAAAGCAAGCCACATGGCATTCTGCTTTTTACTCTGCTCCTTCCAAGCCCCTGAAAAAAGTACTACTACGCTAAGCTTTGCAAAAATTTTGTTATTGACCGACCTTAGACAATAAGCGACGGTGTTGGGTCGCGAGGCGACCCCTCTGAATTAACGTTTATTTTCAGTGCAACTGTAGGATTAGAACTTTTAGGGGCCTTGAGTTTGTGAAGTCGGGCACCCCTGAAATCGTACAACTCCAAAGAGCAGACGTGATCTCTAATTTTTATTCAAATTTGTACGTATGTCAACGTTTGAGCTGTCTCCTCCGAGATCCATCAGTTGTACTGGTTTTGTCTGCTGCCATCTAGTTGTCTAGTACTGCGGGACTCTGTGCCTGTCCCAGGTCCCTGTCTGTGTCAGCACGCCTGTGGAGCGCTAGTGGACTCATGTGTGCTTGCCAGTTGGGCCACAAGAACTATCTTCTTTCTCTTCTACCAAGATCAGCACTACCAACATAAGAGAAGCTGATGATCCACGCAGGCACTTCTATCGTCTGTTCGAGCACCTCTCCAGCGACCAGCAAAGAACTCTGGCCACCTTGTTTGCTTGCTGCTGGGCATTCAATGGTGATATACGTACCGGTCAAGTGCAATCAACGGGTATGACTTCTCCGAGGGAAACCTCAAGGACTCCAGACCTAGGTTGCCGCAGAACACGCTGTGGCATCGACATTCTACCTGCAAGGACTGATCAACCTGCGGTGTGGACTGTTCGACTGGGGTTGGTCTCTGATGACCAGGGCCGGGAAATCTTACCTGTAGGTTGAAACCCGGATGGGTGCAACGACTGGTACAGTACAGCAGGCATCAAGAACCATCATAAGTCGTGAAGAACGGAATCTCTGCCAACATAGTACCAATACTACCGGCCTACCAGAGAGCAATACGTAATCTAAACCAACAA
>JASAMW010001004.1:0-34410 GCA_030247985.1 Epsilonema sp. ZAB3_2
ACGACTTTAGTATAAAGTGTCTTCTTACTGCTAGCGCTGTGCCGGGACGTGGCTTTGTTTTCGTGTATCTATAGATCGGTGACGATCGCAACAGTCTGCGTTTCGTTATCCGGCGTTACCGGATGCTAACAACGCAAATTATAGCGGATATACGTATGCTGGGACTTGAGGTAGGTGGGCAAGGACAGAGCCTTAGAATGTAGGAATGAATCCCATGCAGTTTCTTGTACGTATTTGGGTTCGTTTATGTACGTTCCCTCTCTGATTGCACTCGCCAGCCTACTTGTAAACACGAACAACCCTGTTTTGTCTTTACCGAGGCGAAACGTCTTCCGACCAAGGAGGTTACTAAAACACACAGTGTAGTTTGTAGTTTGTGGTTGCGTATGCGTTGCTTGAGCTGAATTTTCACTCAGAATGAAGGAAGAGAAAAATAAAGAAAAGGCTGTGGCAGTAGAAAGGAGATTGGATAGGGGAAAACATGCGCGCGAGTTGACTGCCTATTCTATGGTACATTCTTCTCTATGCTTTAGTGTAGGACGCCATCAGTGTAGAGCTCTCTCTTTCTTCAGTCTCCGCTCTGACGTCCTTTCCTCGTTTTCTTCCTCAGCAAAATGCCAGGCCGATAGTCCGATATGTACGTACATGCACTTGCACCTACTGAAGTAAAATGGAGAGGAGGACTCGCGGCCCAGTTCTATTGATTACTTATTTTTTCCAACGACGCACGCGCTCTCTCTCCCCCTGTGCCTTTGCGCATAGAGTACCAACTCAACAAATGGGGCGCGTTCACATATCGTGTAGAATACGAATCAACATCGCTAGGATGTGGGTGGGACTCCTCGCGTTGGAGTTTGGAACTTTCTCTTGAATAGTACTGAACGAATTCAACACAAGCCACAACACATGAACCTTTCTTTTGATTGCTCTGGGATTTTGCGAGGTAGCTACTTGTAAAAGTAGATACTCCGAAGCGAGCGTGTGCAAGGTGAGGTACAGCCTATATAGGTAGGTGTAGATCACAAAACGGAAAGGTGGGCTTGGGTGGGATACGTAAATTTGCTTGCTACTTTCCCGCTTTGCATAGCAGTAGTCAAGTCACACTCAGGCTGCCTGTAACTGTTTGCACGTGTTGACGTAGGTTTATGAATAGGGACGTGAAGGTTGCAGGGACGCTGAGCTGCTGTTTATCTGGGGAGAGACGAGAGACGATAGAAAAGGAGCAAAAGGGAGAGAGGGAGAGCTGCTGAGTGAGGGGGCACGAATAACGCACGCGCATCCACTATATACGTACGTACATAGATAGTGGCCTACGGTATGTGCGTATGTTTTCAGTACGCATTATACGTATGTTATACCAACTGCGCTATGTGTGTATGTAGCAACTGCGCTATGTATGAACAGTAAGTAGTACGTACATACATACATAATATTGGGTACTTTGCAAGGGGAGCTGAGCGAAGGCTGGACTGAAAACCGCTTTCCACCATGGCGAAATGAGCACCCCAACCAGCCAGCCGACAAACGCTGTGCTCTGCTATCCCAAAGCGTACGTACTATAGTTATCGTTGCCGCATATTCAGTGAGCGGGGAAGGAGAAAGAGATAGAAAATTGCACGGCTGCACTGCACTTCATCCTTATCGCTGTACAGGCTGTCTATTATGCGTATGCCAGGGAGCGGGCTATCCATTCTGCCAGGCCATGCTTCTCTGCAGCTTATCAGCTGATGCAGATGCGAGTTTTGCTTGAGGACGATGGTTGATGTGTGCGTTGCAGAGAGGTTCCATCTTTAAAATAGTTGACGTTATGCTTGCTTCTGAAGATGAAACGCAGAGAAACGGATAATAAATAGGCATCGGTAGGGTAAAGCGTGAAAGTGAAAGATGGCTGCACCTCTTGGATAAGCCTGTCGGCGTCTTTATCTCCATGGTTGCCCATCATCCAGAATAGTGGCATTGCTTGTTCAACTATTCATCCAAAGATCCTCGGAATCACGGCTTCCTTCTGAGAACTCTAATGACATGGATCGGCTGATTGCCTCAGGCGATTGCGTCTCACAATGCTATACTTGACTACAGCATATCTCTGTCTGATGCATTGCATCTCCTTATGATAGGTTTTCTTTCATAGATAAAGAATACCGTAGCCGCAACCGTTTTTGCGGTTGGGCGAGTAGGATGGATCCTTTTTTGTTTAGTATGTGCGGAACGAAGTACTTTAGTTTTCGGAGGTGGAATGTAGGCTACCAGTAGTCGAGTATTGGGTGTAAAGTGTATGAATTATTTCATACTATATGTGGCTTTGCAGGATGCGAAAGGCGGAATTTTTTTGTTGACTTTTTGGGCTTTTTGCTTGCGCCTGACTAATATTTTTACTACGGCCAATAGGACGCGGCGAGAAAATTGGTCAGCTGGTTTTGACAATGATGTTTCGCAAGCGCTCTCCTTTCCTATATGGCTGGCTCACCAGCTCGCGAAGCTTCTCTCGCCTTTACACATAAACCGCGGAGTCGATGCTTTGGCTTGGCTGGGTAAATGAAATGCGCTCCATTAGTGCCAGCTAGCAGCGTCTCTTGTACCTATTTACAGCAAGCTGCAAAAACGACACAGATCGGCAGATAATCATCATTTTGATTCTCGTGATGGTTGGTACTGTCGACGACTGTATTGTTGGGGAGTTACAACCGTATTTACCGGTAAATCGTGAGGTTTTATATTGGGCTATGCGTGAGGGGGGGGGGGGGGGGGCAGACGCAGACGCATATTTTTCGGTCAAATGCACGTGTTTTAGGTCGAAGTTCAGGGTTATTCTAGTACCTGACATGTGTAAGAAGGCCTTCAGGCATTGTAGCATGGTGTAGGAGTGGCTATGGCAAGCGTATGGATCAGCTTACCTAGATAGCTTCAGGTACCCTATTACATTATGGGGCATGGGCTATGCATTTGGGGGGGGGGGGGGGAGGGGTTACACCTGTACATTTCTTTGTTCTGCCAATATGGGACTATGCTCCGGTAGTCTCCGGTAAATACGATACGTGAATTTTGTTGTGTGATGCTGGTTACGGTCACATCGCAACATGTATGAACAACATAGCGAATATGCGATTACTGTGCTGTACAGTCTTACGTTGCCTTGATGTGAATGTAGGGCGAAGGCGAAGTTTTGTTGGTTTGCCGTCCACTTTGTATAGGGGTAGGCAGGCAGATCGTATACGGCGTTGTTACGTTTATGTTGGTTTACTCTTGTTTACTCGTGATACCAATACGAGATACCAAACAGCTCGTCGATGACGCTCTTCTTTTCTGCGTTTTAGAATACTATTGGGCTATAATGTAGCACGTCACGTACTGCAGAAAGTAATGCGAAATGCGCCCTGCCTTATATAGTAATCGCATGACTATGCAATCGTCTTGAGCGTCGTTTCTTTTTATCAGTTCAGTAGGGGGAGATACAGCGTATATACGCGGTATTCGTAGCGTTTGAGCTGACCAAATCGTTATCTCAGTATGTCCTGCAAATGGTACTGTATTGTATGTTTCAGAGCAGCTATTATCGACAACCGGCGAACCATTGGTGGTTGTAATCTCCTGGATCAAGAAGAGCGTCGTCATTTGCGCGGTGGCGACGAAGTACTCGTAGGACGGTGCGTTTTCGCTTCTCTTCCACCTTAGTGCCTCAGTCAGAGCAAAGGCGGATGAAGAAGAAGAACAGCCTTCTTCTTGCAGCGATTCGAATCTGAGTGGGAAGAGGAAGCAGCGGAAGAGAAGTGAAGAGACTCTATTGACAGCTCACGATACACAGCCGGGACAAATTTCGTCAGGAATACACGGTAGGTAAGGAGGCAGGGGGCGTCTACATAGGTACTGGCTGCGTGTATGCATGCTTTCTGAACGTACGTACGGTAAATAGAATAATAGGTATTATACTATGTACTCGCGGCGGCACTTTTGACGCTCGCTCCTACGATACAGTCCAAGCTGACACGGGTGCGCGAAAAGCAGATCAATGCTTTTTATTGAAAGCCGCAAGCTGAGCGGTAGCTAATTCTGTCTCCCCTATGCCTGACTACGGGCTCGCTCAGCAGATATTTTTCATCGCCACGTATAATGTTATGGCACTGGTACACGGCGACAGCCTGTGTACGTAGGAAGTTGGGGGGAACAGGGGCTGTCTGTATGTTGCTAGCGTTTCTCTCTACAGTTCACCCACATCAGCAGTAGTAACAGCGCAGAGCACTCCAATCTTGCCATAAAATACGTGGCATTTTCTTCGCGCACTCAGGCGGTTATGCGAATACTGCACAAGGCGTTCAAACGGCTGCACGTACTCGTGTCCTTGTCGTACGACGGGTAGGTAGGTAGGTACGTATTCATTGACTTCGCGAATCCACGTTTGATCCTTCTGAAAGATCAGCAGAACGTCGTCTTCCTTTCTTCTACTGTAATTCTTTGTTCGCTGCGGGACGGATCACAGTTTTCTGCTGATCTTTTTGATGGGTCAAACGTAGATATACCTGTTAATGCATACTACGTTGATGTCTATTCTATTTCCATGTGGATGGTTTGTTTCAGTTGCTTTTACTTGTGGACCTGTGATATTTGGTGACTCTGGTGCAGCATTTGCTTCTACTGTTTGTTCCTCTGCTGTCGTCAGCACTCGAACTTTCTCATTTACACAACTGCATCATTCGTCCCGTTCATCATTCATTGCGCTGGATTTGCAGGAGAAGAACTACTACTTGAACTTGTGTGGCATTAAGCACCTTCTTTCCTTCCTGCTGGTCTGGTGGTGTTGTCGACCACTACTGGGCTAGTGCGTGTTGATGCTGTGTTGGTTGACGACGAGCAGCCTGCGTCTAACTCTTCTTCAATACGAGTATCCCTTGTACTGTATGTACGTATCTGCGTGTGTGCTTCGAAGTCTTATGATCTGGGACATTTCTGCTTCATCATCATTGGTGGTATCAGTGTCAAACTGAGTGTATCTACAGTCGTCACTGTGCGAGTTCTCACCCTTCATCATCATCATCATCTTCCCACCTTGTGTGTGATTGATTCCTTACGTGTGTGTACTGTATGTTGGCGCGACGTCATCTTTCATCATCTCCTTACGTGTGGTCATCGGTGAATCGAAGCTCTTCTTCGTAATATTGCGCGATTTGACTGTGTGTATACTGGGAACGCGGCATATAATCCAAAGGTGGTCTATTCCTGCCTGTGAACTCACTCAGCATTGCTTAAGAGCGAGGTGATTCTCAAGTTGTTTGCAACACAGAGCTACCTTCTACGTTGATCAACGACTGACAGCATTACTATGTGGGGTACAAGCGATCCATTGTCTACTGGTGCTGGAGAAACAGCCTTGATGGGGCCTCAACTCTGGGAGCCGCATGGTACACGTACTGTATGCATTCTGTTTTCCTGCTCATGCACGTCTAGGGTACTCTAGGGTTGTGTGTGACGTGAGCTGGTGTGTTGTAGGCGGACAAGCGCAGCAGAATGGTCACATGGGCTCAACGACAGGCTCTGGCGGCAGTGCATTCCAAATGGGCTCAACGACGACGACAGCGACGGCGCACGGTGGCATCATGAAGCCAGCTGCGTCTTCGCCCTGGGAAAGCGGAGGGGGAGGAGGAGGAGGATGGGGCTCCTCTTCTCAGACAGCGACTGGGGGATGGGGCAACCCCAGTCCTGCCAACCCTGCCTCCGGATGGGGCATACCACCTCCAAACACCCAGCAATCCGTAAGCGAATCTAGTAGGGTACTATGGGGTAAACCCGGCCATGGTAAAATCCGGGGGCCATCCAAGTTTCAGGGCTGCCGCTGCATATCTCAGCCACCAATGGACCGGTTGAGACAAGTGTACGATATCAATCGATTCCTTGAACTCTCCTCTTTCAAATGAGCTAAAGTTGAGCTCGATATCCAGAATCGATCGATAACCATGCCACCTGGTGGCGCAGCAGAAAATCAAAATCTGTCTATTTTTCTCTTTCTTTTCTCTTTCTTTTTTCTCTTTCTCTCTCGCTCGCTGCTGGCTTTCTCTACGCGTTGCCCTGCTTGATCGCTTTCCCTCGCTCCTCGCTGCTCTCCTGGTGGCGCGCGTGCGCTTCGGTTTTGGATGTTCAGCCAAACTTTATTCGGTTCATCATTTGGTGAAAGCAGCAAGTTCAAAGTAGCTTAGGTGGGCGGGTTTACCCTACTTGTTATAGTATGTATGCTAGGGCAGGCAAGGGGAATGGCGAGCGTGTGTGTGTGTGATTGCAGTGGAACAACCCTTCGACTGGTGCTAGTCCTTCGGGCAGTTTCGCGGACGCGGCTCGCAAGAACGTGCCTGTGGCTCCTCGCGTGGCGTCGGCGACTGTGGGCGGCGGTCGTGGCGGCTACGGGGACCACGTGACCGCAGGAGGAGGAGGAGGGAGTACGGGTAGCGGTGGGTGGGGCGGCGGAGGACGCGTGGATCAGGGCACTCCCTGGGACGTGGGCGGCGCGTCCTCGGTGCAACCGGACCCAGGTAGTTACCCACCCATGTATCTGCACACATGCCGTATGCGCTGTCCAGAAATGTCTTTTTGACCTTTGTACGCCGTTGCCACGCGTGTACCATCGTACATACATACATACATACATATATACATACATACATACATACATACATACATACATACATACATACGTACGTACATGCATACATACATACATACATACATACATACATACATACATACATACATACATACATACATACATACATACATACATACATGCATCATACATACATACATACATACATACATACATACATACATACATGCGTAGCGGCTGAGCAGCTTACATCCTGACGTGTTTTCTGCGTTAGCTGCAGGTCGAGCGAACGAATGGCAGTCTGCGCGCTCCGACGGTACTTCCCACTGGGGCGATCCTCGTGCACAGCAGCAGCAACAGCAACAACAGCAGCAGCAGCGAGTTATGCCTTCGGCTGGAGGCTGGGGCGCGGAACCGCAGCAACAGCAGCAGCAGCAGCAGCAACCACCTCCGGCCCCTCAGGCAGGATGGGGAGGAGGAGGCGGCGCACCCAGTCACTGGGGAGCTGGCAGTGTACAACAGCAGCCTCAGCAGCAACAGGGCGGAGCTGGCTGGGGAGCTGGAGCAGCTCACCAGCATCAGGAGCAGATGGTTCGAGTAAGTCTCCGTCTTCTTGCATTTTACTTTACTGTCTATGTATGAACAGTGCCTACATCCCTGTACACATACAGTACATGCGTGCGCTGTGTATCAATCACGTATGGCGGAAGAGGGATGGACAATTGATGATTATGATTGTGTGATGTTTCAGGGTGGCGTGTCGACCAGAGCGAGTGAGCGAGCCAGCAACTGGGATCCCAATCCTCAGCACCCGAGCATGTGGGTGCCTCCGACTCCTTCCGGTACGTACTTACATTGTATCGTACACTATCGTTAGAGGGTTTTCACGGATACATGCCATGCGATGCCTGGTGCGTGTTGTAGAGCACAATAACGATATGATGTGGCACGATCCTAACCCGAAGATGAAGAAGATTCAGCCGGACAAGGGGACGTCGGTGTGGGGCGATCCGTCGACGCAGGGCAATATCTGTCGATGGAAGCTGACGAGCGACGACGCGCCGGCGCCCGCCTCCGTCCCTGTGACGCCGAGCGGAGGAGGTAGCGTGTGGTCCTCGACCCCGGTGGAGCCGCCGCCCTCCGACCAGCAGCAGGCGCCCGCACCCGTCACCAAGGGCGCCTCCATCGCCGCCCCGGGCAGCGGCTGGGGCGCCGCCGAGAGACCCACCAGGGACTGGGCACACGCGGGAGGAGGAGGCGGAGGCGACTGGGCCAGCTCCTCTCAGCCCGCCATCGTCGCACAGAAATCGGTAAGCCGACGCTCTGCTCTGCCGAACTGGCTCAACTGGAGTTGGAGGGTACTCCCACCGGTACATTCAAACTAGGCTTGGTGCGAAATGGATGAGTGCTGTGCTGTACACAGCAATATGTGTGTATCTGATGGACTGGCGTGATGCGGTGTTGCTGCAGGGATCTGCGGGGATGGACGATGGAGGGAATGCGGAGGGGAACAAGGAGAACGAGGGGTTTCGGTCCGGGGCTGGCGGCTTGAAGCAGCAGACATTGGAGGACCTGGTGAAGATGGAAGGGGTGCCTCAGATGACCCAAGCGTCCACTGGAGGGGGAGGGGGAGGGACGAACGCGAATCTGCGCGATCTCACGCAACAGATCGCGGAGCAGCTGCGAGTGGCCGTGAGCAAAGGCCTGATCAACATCGGCATCCTCAATCAGCCGCTGCCGCAGCCCGTTCTTCTCATGCTCAATCAACTCCTTCAACGGGTCCCGAAGCTGGAACAGGCTAAAAAGGTCAGTCAGTGCCACGGTGTACTGTGCTTTCGAATGCTTGTGAAGAAGTGTGGAGTGGAGGGAAGGGAGTGCGTGTGCTGTTTGTAGGAGTTGGCGGCGTTGGACGGAAGCAATCAGACTCAGCAGGCGGAACAGATGCGTCTGCAGGCGGAAATCAGCAAGCTGGACTGCGACATACAGGAGTTCAAGAATCAGATCAACGCTCACACCAACCAGCAGCTGATTACGGCGCAGCACCCGAGTGACCCTGCGCAGCCTGCGCCCGCCGAAGGAAGAAGCAAGCTGGATGTAAGCAAACTACACGCACGCAGCTACAGCGAGCACAAACGCAACAAAAGTGTGACGTGCAGCGTTCCGTATCGTATGGCGATTTCCGTGCCCCGAAAAGGGGGAGGGGGAAGTAGGACCGAACGGGAAGTGAACCCGCCCACCCTCGGTCACAGCTATGAACTTGTAGGCACACGACCACGTGCCGGTCCAAGGACAGATGGCTAAACTCGCCTTACATACCTAGTTTACGTGCACTACCGACCTCTGACGCTATTGCCATACGTACGCAGTACGTAACAGAAGCGATATGTTGTGTTGTGTTGTGTATTGTAGCAATGGAAGAAGAGCAATGGCGGCGGAGACGGAGGCGGGAGCAAGATGCCGAACGTGGCCTCCGCACCCAACTTGGACGCAGGACTGCAGCAGAGCTTCGGACGATTAAACTTCGGAAGCGGAAGCGGAGGAGCCAGCGATCCCTGGGGCGGCAGCAAACTCGGACTCGGACTCGGATCCGCCTCCGACTGGGCAGCGCCCATCGCTAACTCCTCTGAAAAAGGCATCGCAACTGCACGCACGCTCTTCGCATTGTGATGATGCGGGTTGTCTAACGGCAGGATATGATATGTGTTGTTTGTTTGCAGACAAGAGCACAGACTTGACGTCGTCCAATGGGGATTCCAAGTCGGAGGGCAAATCACCCGGAGCTGAACGCAAGGCGACTAGTCACGCTGGACTGGACACTTCCTCCTCCAGCAACCGAGCCACACCCAAGTTCGACACCGGACCCAAAGAGTTCATCCCTGGACAGAGATGGGACTGGAAAGTAAGCCGCGTCTTCTCCCTCCCTCATCCTGTTTATTCTATTCTCTATTATACGTGCGCGTACTTTTGACAGGATCCACGCGAAGTGGCGGAAGATCCGAATGCGACTCCGGGCAGCTTGAAGTCGTCTACGAGCCTCAGTCTCACGATGACGTCATCGGGTGGCGTGGGAGGCGGCGGCCATACCACTGGACTTGGAGGCGGTTTCGGAGGCGGAAGCGGAGGGGGATTTGGAGGCGGCATGACCAATCCCATGGTGAGCAGCGGCGGATTCAACATTCCCACTAGCATGGGCGGAGTCGGCGGACCTTTGCCCGGCGGAGGATGGACACCCACCAAAATTGCGGACCAGCCTCGCGTAAGCTCAACTATACTATACAGCACAGTCCGTCCACGCATCTGCCGCTTTCTATAGTGCATTCATTTTACGCAGTAATGTGCTATCTATGCCATACTACAGAGTGTCCCATAATAAACTCCGGGGGTTTCCGCGCTTATAACTCTCGAGTTAAAGCTCAGATTTCAATGCGGTGTTTTCTATTATGTAGCCAAGGCTTCAACTTAGATACGTGCAAAATTTGATCTGCCTAGCTTCATTGGTTATGGTTTTATTGTCCTTCAAAGTTGTGATCCCGTTTTTTGCAGTTTTTCCCTCAGTACTGTAGAATTTCGGTTTTAAGATAACTCAAATTTGTATTTACGCTTCCAGACTTTGAATTGACCTCCACACGTCCAGTGTTTTCGCTATGTGGATTGCTCTGAGGCACTTAGAACAAAACAGGCAGGGGTTGATAGCAAATTATGCCAGAAAATGTGCGGAATTTGCTTATTTGGGGGAAAAGTCCATGGAAATTGGGGGCTAGAGAATGTAGCTGTTTTGAACCAGTTCTAATTGAACTAGAATTATGAAATTTTGCCTGCGTCTAAGTTGAAGCCTTGGCTACATAATGCATAAAACCTCATTGAAATCTAAGCTTTAGCTCGAGAGTTATTACCGCGGAAAGTCCCGGAGTTTATTATGGGACACTGTATACACACATTCTCGTACATAAGTAGTTGTGCATCGTATTTTGATGAACTATGTACTGTACGTACAGGTATGTGCGCCTGCTATAGTAATATGTACGTACAATACGTGCGTGTACTATGTAGTACGTACGTATGTATGTACATACATAGGTATCATGCAGTGGCTGAGCTAGGAACGACATGAGCGAGGCGGCGTTTATCTGTGTCAGTCACTTTTCCTGCCTCAGTCGTTCGTACTTTATGATCAACGAAGTACGAAAGACCGCTCCTCCGTCCGTTCTCGTTGCTCCGCTCAGTCTCCGCTGCATATAGGCTGCATGCACGTGTATAGCGGCACGGCGTGTACTAGCAGTAGCAGGTGCTGTTGCAGCACGGTCCTGGAGGGATGATGCCGACGTCTCCGGAGTCTGCGGCGGCGGCGGCAGCTGCGGCGGCGGCGGGCATCTGGGGAGCGCCCCGCTCTCGCGGCCCTCCTATGCCCGGTCCACCCGCCGGCTTCCCACCCGGACCGCCCGGCGCCGGACCCATGGCCCGGATGGCCCCGACCGCCGGCTTCGGCCGCTCCATCTCCACCCCCACTCCCGGACCCGGCTCCGCCTTCGCCCCATACAACGGCATCGCTCCGCCCTCCTGGGTCCTACTCACCAATATCAATCAGGTAGCTAGCCGCAACCCCTCATAGCCCCTTCTTGAACTGCGCCATCTTGTTGCTGAGATAATTTGACGAAGACCGAGCTTCCACAATCTCTATCATCGATATTCAGACGTTTAGAAATATCGCACTGAACTATTGCACAGGCTGAGTGCGTACTATATATTGATTGCGTTTTTCCTGTGAGTGTGCTGCTGTTTTGTTAGAACGAGGACGCTCGACTGAAGGAGACGATCAGGCGCATCGCCCGCGTCAATACTTATCTGTCTCCGCCGGGCGCCACTTTCGCCTGTCTCCGCTTCGCGCCCGAAGTCCCGCTGGCGGATATCCTGCCCAGACTGCAGCACGACTTGGGCGGAATGGGTAAGCTATACAGGTTTACGGTTACTTCGTTGCCGTTTTTTGGTTGCGGACATTTCGTTGCTGCGGTCACTTCGTCATGAGTACTTTCGTTGCGGGCATTTTCGTTGCGGTCGTTTTGCAGCCGTCGTCTGGTTATTTCGTCGTGAGAACTTTCGTTGCCGTTCATATCGTTGCGGGTTGCGTTTTCATATTACGAAAAAATCTCAACGAAAGTACCCGCTACGAAAGTACCCACGACGAAGTGATCACCGCCGCAACGAAGTGACCGCAACCACCAAAGTTCCGGCAACCAAGTGACCGTATCCCACTATGCACGTACTGAGGCGACAGCGGATAGTCAGTGTCTCTGTACGGCTCATGTGTGTAGGGGTGCAAGTGCAACTGGGGAAGGACGCGGACATTGATCGTTTTCTGGCGGCGATGGGCGCAGGAGGTCGCGGTCCGCCTCCGGTGGCTGCTCAGTCCTTCATGGCTGGCGGCGGAGGCCCTGGCATGGTCTGGCCGGAGGGCGGAGGCCCCTGGGGCGCCGGACCCCCCGCCTTCGCTGCCGCCGCCGCCGGAGACATGGGCCTTCCTCCGCCCCCTCCCCACCTTCCCGATCACGCATTCGGGTCGCATCACGACCCCTACTGAACACCACCCAAAGGAATCTATGCCTACTGCATTACGGTATGCATGATTGTGCGTATATCTCTCTTTGAATGTACATCTAGGTAATAGTATCTGTGCGTGGTAACGCGAAGAAGTCCCGCTGTTGCTGTTCCTAAGATTGGAGTGCTCTATACTTTCTTTACGATGCAGCCTATACGTGTTTGTTCTTGGGTGGAATTGAGTTGATACATGATACTAGTGTAATTCGGCGCTGTGGTGTACTGAGCCTGTAATTGCTATTTTGTGCGATACATACTTATAATACACGACCTTTGACTTTGAGCAACTTGTGGTGTGTACATAGTATGACAGCCTTTAGAGTGGGTATGGCCAGCTGCTGTTCCTTGTTGTGCTGACGATGTCATTCTTCGTGTCACCCGTTTCTCTTTGCGCGCGCGCGCGTTATAGGTACCTACCTAATATATGCTCGAAGCTATACTTATCACAGACAGGTGTGTTTATGTCGATCGTCGTTGTGCTTCTATACTCTTGCTTCGCCATTTTGCTTTGAAATTTAGTTTGCGATGAATTTTTGTTCGGTCAGATGATCAGAAACAATGATATCCCTGCCCCTAGAAGCGTAGTAATCTGGTACTGGGTGTTTGGTAAATAAATAAGTACCCATGATTTGCCATGATATTGCCTGTAGCTTTGCCTTGTGCAAACGTTGCGCGTGATAATGTAGAAGAATGCTTGATTGATGCCTATTATTTTGTATTAGTGTACAGAATGTAATGTCGTGAAGCATAGTGAACCATTCATGCATACTGTACGTAAGTAATGTACCTGATAGACACCCATGCAATGTTAGTTTGTTTGTGGGTTCATCAGTCAGTTGGGGTGTTATGGTAGGCAGTTTCTTTGCAGACAGTTTGAAAGTATCAGTTTATGTATTGTTTGAAGTAAAGTGAGAGAAACCTCATATAACTTTGCGCGTAACGATAAAAGCTTCAATGTTGCCGGCTTCTGTACTATAGTCTGTAAATGTACAACTTCGTTTGAGCAGAGCACTTTGTTTTTGGGCGCAATTTTTTGCGAGAGAAGCAAACAAGACTTTTTACGCCGTAAAATTTTTCCAGACAACCTTGTTGAATGTCGCTGTCCCACTCCAATGTTTTAACAATCACAGATCTATCTGCTTCATCAGAAAATGCGGTACGAGGATGGAATCAACAAAATGGAGCAGCCTCGTTAGGATATCATTTATTTAATTGATATTTTCACAGTTATTGTGTTGAGAAAGGTTGAATTGAATGGAAGTTTGTACAGGATTTTTCAGCCTGGACTACAATCACGTACGTGATCGATCACATCTCCACCCCCAGTGAAGTGAACCGATTGAGCTCGAGTTTTGTACAAATAGGCTTACTGTATGTTTACCAAAACTTTTGGCAATATTTGATCTTTTTGTGTTCCAACATAGCTGGATATTTGACTGAACAAGTTTTTGGAAAATTTGTTGACTCTTTCAAATGCGAGAAGAATTTCTTCATATGGAGAAGGTGTTGATCGATTTTGGACAATTCTTCGGTCGACCTATCTACTGTATGTACGTATTTTTGCACGCTGAATCGATCCCATCTTGTTGCGATCTTTCCTTTTCGGAATGAGAATAAACCCCACTTACAAAGTGCATTTCGCAGCGTTTTCGCGGATCACGTGAGCGAACGAAGGAAGACTACGGTACTAAAAAAAGACTACGGTACGCACGTTGCGTGCGTGTCGTATTCGGTGTACTTAGTACGTACGTACCGTAGTCTTCGTTCGCTTCGGGACGCCGATCACGTGATCGCATCGACAGGCTAATCTAAATTATGGGACCAATGTGGATGCCCTTTCAAAGTGGTTTTCTATGCGAGGAGGCAAAATCGCAACGAGATAGCGATTCAGCATGAATAACAACTGCACAGGTTCACGCGAAGAAGACTTGAAAAATCGATCCTCTCCTGACCCAATAAAAATCTGTGGATGAAGCGGAACAGCGAAGGTTCTCCATGCTTGGTATATTTGTCTGCGCCATGGAGCGGAGCATTGTGTTCAATACTTGGGGATGATTGTGATTGGATTGGTACTCGCGTCGAACTCAGTATTTATCTTTGTTTAAAAAGTAAGAAAGTGGACTGTACACAATCTGTTGATTGATTTTGTGTTCTCATACTTCTAGCCTTAAGATAAATTATCCTTGACTATTGAGATTGTCTTATGCAGCTTCCCCAGGCAAAAAAAATCACACCAAAAATCCCAACAAAAAGACTGGGTGGAGTAAAGTTTTTGTGCGTGTGTGTTGTGTACTACCCTGTGTATTGGTTCCTTTTGCTCCGAAATTCGGCAACCAAGTGATAGCTAAAGTCCCCTCTACGCTCGAGAGTTGAACTTCGCCCCCCACGCGGCGAGGCGGAGAAACAGGGCTTCAGTACTGAATTATTCTTTTCATCAAGTTGGCATGCCATAGAAGCCCAATCAAGTCAAACTCCAATCATACATATACCCCAACTTTCTTCGATCTTTTCAATGGTGATGTCACCGTTAACCCATCCCCAACTGGTATGGCCAAAAATGGCCATTTTTCAGCTTTTTGACAAAAGTAGGGTATTTTTCAGGCCTCAGCGCAATATGCACAGAGCAGCAAATGCTGTCCTTCTCAAATTCCACCACCAAGGGTCCAAGCTTCGCATTGATGGTGTTAACTCATTCCCCACCACACTGGCAACCTGAGAAATTGATGAAAAACTGCCTTTTCAGATGCATTTCTACCCCAGTATGCTCCCCCAGTGCAGTCAAGCAGAGAAAATTAGAGTACCCTACCCTATTTTTATGTGTAGATTTCAAAAATGACCTTAATTTTTAAATTCTTCCACTTTTAAGGCCTAACATACCCGATTTTATGCCATTTTCACGATCGGCTGAGTAAAAAATCGGGTATATTAGGCCTTAAAAGTGAAATAATTTAAAAATTAAGGTCATTTTTGAAATCTACGCATAAAATTAGGTCAGAGTATCTGATTTTCATAATGATTGTTTTTTGTGCACGTTTTGATACCGAAACACATGAAAATCGGGTTTATCAGGCCTTAAACGTGGGAAAACGGAAAAGCCACATCCATTTTTGAAATCTACACATAAAACTAGGGTAGGGTACTCTAATTTTCTCTGCTTGACTGCACTGGGGGAGCATACTGGGGTAGAAATGCATCTGAAAAGGCAGTTTTTCATCACTTTCTCAGGTTGACAGTGTGGTGGGGAATGAGTTAACACCATCAATGCGAAGCTTGGACCCTTGGTGGTGGAATTTGAGAAGGACAGCATTTGCTGCTCTGTGCATATTGCGCTGAGGCCTGAAAAATACCCTACTTTTGTCAAAAAGCTGAAAAATGGCCATTTTTGGCCATACCAGTTGGGGATTGGTTAACGGTGACATCACCATTGAAAAGATCGAAGAAAGTTGGGGTATATGTATGATTGGAGTTTGACTTGATTGGGCTTCTATGGCATGCCAACTTGATGAAAAGAATAATTCAGTACTGAAGCCCTGTTTCTCCGCCTCGCCGCGTGGGGGGCGAAGTTCAACTCTCGAGCATAGAGGGAACTTTACATTATACATGTATCGGGGAGTAATGCGACTTCATTCTTGCTTTCGTGTTCAAAATGCCATTTATGGTTCTCTTTACGCTGCGAAATGACGGTATTGTTGATGATACAGATGTACTTGTTCTTTTGTCCTTTGCATTTGCTGATGGTTTAGGGTATTTTGTGTGATTTCCTTCCAATAATCCCGATATCGATATTTTTGCGTCCAGTTTTTGCCGTGTACGTAGCGCGCTTTTTTACCTGTACCCGTACAATACTGACTTTTTGATCTTGTCATTCGCTGTGTAAAGTCCTAGCCACTCCTGGACTTTGGGTTTGAACTGAAGCTCTATTTTTCCGGGGCTTCAGTGAATTTAAAGTGCAAGCATACCAAATTATTAGCTTCGACACAATACTGTAGATACATCGTCTTTCCATTGTGCTGAGGCGTGAAGCAGGTTGGGAGGTCAAGAAGAGTTGATTTGATTCGAGAGAAAGCTCGAATCCTTGCTGCTGATTACTCTTCTATAAACAGTACTGTCACTGTGGAGTTGTACAGTGCCCAGAATCAACCTCCTTAATGCCACCTGCTCACCCGTCGTTGGAGGACAAAGCTAACGAATGCCGTCAAATTGGACTTGAAGAATTGTGGCATTCTGCATACACATGTTTATGCAAGCTGGCACAATGAATCTTCAAAGTGATAAACTCTGCTGAGTTGTGGTTCCTTTCCTGGATGAGAAGAACATTATGGTGGATACAAATTGCGCATCTCGATACTTCATTGCTCAAGTCGGACAATGGCTGAAAGAAGTCTGTCTATGGTACCAAACCAAGCTTGTACTGAGAACAAAGACTGCGCTTCAAATTGCATTCAGGACATAGCAATCTCTCAATGGCCCAATGGCACTGCGTATTGCGAAGACCAAGTGGTACTAATGTGATTTATCGAGAGAGTGACATCCATTGCCTGCCTCCCAGTGCGTTTTCCACATCACTACGGTTCTGACATGTCTTTGTTCCAAATAGGAAGCCTGTAAGAAAGCAAGCGACTTCGATTCTGGTGGTGTATCTATCTGAGAAAGAACAAAAATGTGCCCTAAGCTAAAACCAAAATTGAAGAGTGGCAAAGATAAGGATCCGCATGCAATGCACGGACACTGATCCTGTATACTCTGTTGGATTCTCACGCTTGCCTCTCCACTGATATTATCCTGTGTGTTTCCATTGCCACATTTTGGATGCTATATTACCTACCCCATGGAATTCTCCACTGCACTGTCGTCATATCAGAAGAGAGAACAGCTGCCCCTCTGTCTCTCTGAAAGCAACAGACATGGAGTGAACCTTGGAACTGCTGAATTTGACATGATCAATCTCAGGTTGGATACTACTGGTATGATGGAATATGGCTTATTTTGAAAAGAAATTATGAGGAAATTCAATGCTTTGGTCATGTACACCGTACATGTAAGCTCTTGCTGCTACTGCTGCATTATCAAACGAGCTGATCATCCTGACACACTGTTCCTGAGATTCTTATTGCAACAGCAGCAAGCCACTCACCCATTCAATTGGCACACTGTGATCATGCGGACACTGGGCTTGCACACCATGTCTCCTACATTCACCAGCTATTGTTCTCCATGGGTGTTTGTTCGAATGAGGCCATTGGTACCCTGCACCTCAGTTGGTAATCAATGGTAATCGCTCATGCAACGATTGTGAAGCACATCTGTTGAAGGTGGAAGAGTTCTTTGGTGCTTCTGCCATTGTTCCAAAGAATTGGACTATTCAGAAATCGCACAATTCATGTTGGAAACAGGCTGGATGTTTATGGTGATAGGCGATGAAACCTGTATAGCTTTTGTTCAAAAACTGCTGCTATGGCTAGTTGGAAACGTGACTACTACCACTTCAATGCAATGATGATAGTGGGATATAGACGACCAAACAAAAACTGTGCATCAATCAGGCGATGGAGTACAGGAAAGCATCACCTGTGGTGTCTGTCTTCAATCCCACGGCGGGTATCAATTGCTCACTGTGACAAGAGTGGCTACAATGGAAGTGCATCACCACTACATTCAACGAGAAGCTGTCCATTGTACAGTACCTTTATGATCTGTACAACAATGCATGGAGCAATGACCTCAAGCATGCAGTGGCCATGCTGAAGTTATATTTGGGAACGTTGTTCCACATACTGGTACCACTCAATTTCACATGATTGGAGGTCATTTCAACAAAGTTTTGCTGCTGGTTCTGAATTCGCCTTCCATAATATGTCATCACTGACACATACATATGGAAAAGGTCTATTATATTTCAATCATTTTCTGACTTCAGATCTCCCTCGAGGTAGGCTCCGTACATATGTACTCCTATTGCTATACTTAATGTTTGGCATTCGTCCATTCAGGACACATGTCAGAAAATAAAAATGGGGTGGAACTCAAAACATAACATAACATAGAGGTACAGGGTGTCCCACGTAGACCTATCTAACGATCCAGCCTTATAACTTCTGTACGTAGCTGAAATTTTGTCCCCGGAAACCCAAGAATGTGCCATTTGTTGTGGCAATATTTGAGCCAGATAGGTCAACTAGGGATGAAATTGCAGGCTTGGAAATGTTGGACCCTGTTTTTCGCATTTTCCTCACTGAGCGTGGTTTTGGGACTAAAATCTTCTGCTGTGCATGGTCAAGCAGCTCATCAAACATTGAAATATGGCGACACAATAATGGCTGAACGTCATCACGGTCCAGAACACAAAGAATACAAGAATACAGACGTGATTTACCACCCATAACAGCCTTCAAGGAGCTGTCGAGGTCAATAGCGGCATCACTGATTTCAAAATGTTGAAAAATGTCGCAAAATTGCAAGCTCCTAATTTCATCCCTAAGTTGACCTGTCTGGTTCAAATTTTGCCACAAAGTATGGTATATTCTTGAGGTTCTGGAGACGAAATTTCAGCTGGATATCTACTGTAATACGGAAGTTAGGCTGGATCGTTAGATAGGTCTACGTGAGACACCCCGTATTTACAGCAAGTAGGCCATGTAGCTTAGCTTCATTTTTAAAGTCCAATATTGGGTAAGAAACAAAAGCCATGGTGAAATTTTTGCTGAAAGAAGCAAATTCGAGTAATGAGTGAACGATTTTTCAGCCTTTGCTTTTTTGTGCGACAGGTATTTTTTAGTCACTGCTGGAAAGTGTAAATTAATTTATGTTTGATGCTTATGAAGATGCCTCTTATGAAAATGAGCATTCTTGCGTCTGTATCTTTGCCCGTTTGCAGTGTACTGTTATATTGCTTTCATTTTGCTGTGCAGTTGGTATGATCCATAGCTTTTTCGAGTTCAGTGATTTGAGTATTTATTATTATGAGCGAAGTAACCATGTACCGATTTTTGAATTGAGGACCATTACTGCTTTTTTGGTGTAATGAAATGAGCATGCTTCACCACCCATGTATGTGCAGCTTTTTCAAGTATTTGTGGTTATAGCTCGTTACATTATTCTTAAAATAAACCTTTATTTGGCGTCGGTATACAATATTTACCTTATTTACTGTCTGTATTAAAACCTTTATTTGGCGTCTGTCTGCATACAATATCTACTAACAAATAGGGCTGATGTGTGTCTGTCTGTCTGTGTGCAATGCTATAGACTCGCTCAGTTTTGCAGCTACAGCGTTCGCCAATGGCTCATTCGAAAGCTTATATGCCCAAGGGTGGCAAGAAGGTCTTCGATTTTTGATCTGATCTGCCGATCACCAATAATCGATCGATAATCGATATTTTAGTACTAAAAGCGCGCAGATTCACTCATAACTCACTCAGTTTTGTAGCTACAGCATCCATTCAGGACTCTTTCGAGAGCTTATGGCCCCGAGAACGCCAAAAAGGCCTGCGATTTTTGATCTGATCAGCCGATCACCAATAATCGATCGATAATCGATATTTCAGTACTAAATGTCGCAGAAACCAAATGATGCAGGTTTTCAAGCCTGCGTTTGCTAATGGTCACGCCCGAAAGTGCACACGAGACTAAAACGCGAGATGCGCTAAAGGGTTGCCAGATCTGCAAAAGGGTTGCCACATTGCTAAATGCGCAAAAGGGTTGCCAGACCAGCAATACGGTTGTCACATGCACCACTTTTGCCTGATGCTATGCAAAATGGCTGGCAGATGCACAAAATGGTTGTCAGATCTATGCGGAAAAACGGTTGCCAGATCTGCTATAGGGTTGCCAACTCTCTGCGATAGGGTTGCCATATATGCAACTTTTTGCCAACTGCCCAAAGTGGTTTCCAGATGCATAATAAGTTGAGTTGACAGATCACGATCTAAAACAACGTTGCCAGATCTGCAAAAGGGTTGCCAGATTTGCAAAAGGGTTGCCAGATCTGCAAAAGGATTTTACTGCGAAGCTGTAACGGGCCACTGGTTTGCTAAAATAGTTGTGGCTCGTGAATGACACACTGACACTACATACCTACGTACTTCGCTACAATGTATGTACATTCTATTAGTAGCAGTAGGTATTTGTTCTATATATGGAGGAATTGTTGTATTTGCTTTCTTCACCGGAATTATATGTTTTTTTAAGTCATAAAATTTAGTAAAAATGTCGAACATCAGCATACATGTTTTTCTAAGCCTATTTTTGGCTAAAATTTCTCCTATGGTCACTGTTTTCCTGATAATCTGTGAGCTACGTAGGTACGTATTGACTTTTGTTTCTGGCCTGTAGTAACGAAACAACAGGTAGCCGTAGTACATGCCACTGTTGTCTGTTTTCGCTCTGCGTGAGTTCCACTGTGACTTTTAGTAGCTGGGATTGGGGTCATTTGACTTTATCATTGGTTTCAGGTGTTGCGCCACAGTGCTGTACTGTTTTTGTCGGCACGCAGCTAGCACTGTGAGTATAGTATTTTTTGCGGGTGTAGAGTAGAGTGATAGTACATCCTCGCGTGCTACGTACTACTAGACTGCGGACGCTGGATGGTTACACAGCAACTGCAGAAATAATTAATTACCATTAGCATGTTTGTGCGCATCATTTATGATTGCCTCAATTTGTGTACAACAAAAAGCTGTGTTTGGTCACGCGAGCCTATTTTTGTTAGCTATAAACCAAATTTTTTTATTTCACAGTTTACTTGCTGACCTTCCAAAACAACGTGCATATTTGTAGAGAATTGATTGAAATCGAAACAATGCGTAGCCTACTATGCTCAATGATAGTTTGTAATCGGTTTTGTACCGTCATTAGCAGGATGCAGGAATCATTAGTACGTTACGTGTTGTTTGTTACGCTTCAAGTAGTACGAATACGCTGTGTCAAGCTTGTCATGCAGCAAACAGGTTGAATTTCATGTCCTACAAACATTTTCCATGCATGGTTCGGTTCATTTTGACGTCGTGTCAAGATCACGCAACCTTGCGCATGCGCGTGTGTTTTTCATGGGATTGATTACATACTATTCCAGTTTTTTTCAGCAGGCATATTTTAGAAAAAATTAAAAGCGAAAGTTATCAGTCATGCCATGGCTTTGTAGTTTATCGTATGATATCCAAACTACTGCACAAACACCGTGTTATTCCGCAAATATTCAAGCTTATAGGTACATACCTTACGTATACTAGTAGAAATGTCTTTTTAAATTACATTTCGTTCTAGTACGTTGTGCTTGTACGTATCTAACTGCAGTGTTCGTTACACACACCTTGTCGCATGCTATGTTTACTGTCACCTCACTTTATTATTATTATTGGAATAAAATTCGTGCGAATATTCTGGGATCACATTGCAACATGGTTTTAGGAATTGCTTATCTGAAATGTGAGCACATCGCCTGGTTTAAGAGTGAGAGAGTCTATTCCACATTTGGCGGTGACGCCGTTGAGAAGAATCTGCCAATATTTATTCTTGCCGGCCTTTATGCCGTGAACGCTGGTGATGAACTCTCCATAGGGATAGAAGAAGCTAGAGGTGAAGCTGAATCCATTGGCTTTGCGCGCATTTTTCATGGCCAACAGCGCTGTCGTCTGACAGCCAGCCAACTGCACAGGACCAAAATTTTGGACGCCACCCGATTCGTTCGTATTCACGCACTTGGGCACATAAACTTCGATACCAACCGTAGCATTGCCCCCTGATGCTCCGCATACATTGGAGCAGTATCTGCCTGAAAGGCACATTATGGGTGTGCGTGCGTACGGTAATGTGTGTAGCTGGGAAAACGATCAAGACTGAGGGTGCGGGATTTCGCACCTACCGTGTTGCCTGCAAATTGGCATGGACACTTTGAAGTATGGACTTTGGTAACAAAAGTGTAAGTTGAACTTCCATAAATATATGCCCAAGAAAATCTTCGCCAAGACTCTGTCTTGATCGTTTCGGAACTAGCATACGTTTTTACTTTTGTTATTTAGTATTTATTTACAAGGTGTACTAGCATTTGCAAGTACATAGTACTTATACCAGGAATGTATACTATTATAGGTGGGGGGAATAAACATGTGCAGCGTTTCCGTACAAAACATCACAGCGGCCAAGTAGGGTCGTACGTACCTACGGAATCCGCGTTTGCGCAGTCCACACCCATGGAAGGCGTGGAATTTTTCTTCCACGGGTGTGGAATTTTTTCCCATGGGTGTGGACTCCGCAAACGCGGATTCCGTAGGTACGACCCTACTTGGTCGCTGTGATGTTTTGTACGGAAACGCTGCACATGTTTATTCCCCCCACCTATAATAGTATACATTCCTGCTCATACCATCGGGCGGACAATGGGCCGTAATACACGTAGCTCCAATAATCAAAAGGAATAACTTCGACATGATCGCAGCTTGTTTCAGAAATGAATGAGTACAGAACTTTATAGGTGTCTTACTTGTTTGCTGAAGGAACAGGGCTAGTGTTTACCAATTCAGAATTTCATCTGTAAGCAAGCACTACAACAATCTTTTCTGGTCTAATGCTCGAAAAACAGCATGATTATTTCGCATACACCAATGAATGAATACCAGTCTGCGCATTTCATCATACTTAGTCGCATACAAAAGATGTACGTACGAACAGCATACCATACCATCACGTGTGCAGTACCGCACGAGTTCAATCTAGTGAGCTAAATTCGCACAGTCAGTAGTGATACGCATTAACCCATACTGAATAAGAATTCCACTAAACTGCTACTTTTTGCGCACCGGTACGCACAAAAAAATGGAGCGCCCGTACATAAGGTGCGCGCACACTGGTGCGCACCTGTGCGGAACAGTTCTGCACTAGTCGACCAGTACAGAACATTTCCGCATCGTGCGCACCTTAGTCTTGTCCGCTCCGTTTTTCGGTGTGCACCGGTGCACATAAAGTAGCAGTTGTGGCAATCATATTCGGCATGAGCTAAAAATGAAGTCAAAACAATATTCTTAGAAGTGCCCCATCGTCACCATCCTGTTCAAGATCACGATATCAAAAATATATAATTGGGCAGAATGGAGCACACAGTGATACTGACTCATATGCGACCAATATGGGCTTTTCGAAAACCCATTTTTACACTGTGTGCTCCATTCTTCCCCTAAGCCCAATTATTTATTTTTGACGATATCAACCTGCTGTTCACATGGGACTTGGGCAAAAAATTGCCAAATTAAGCCTGTGATGAGGCCTTCCTTCCTCTTCAGTTCTTCATTCTCTTTCATCGCATGGCGCTGCTTTTCGGATAACGCGTTCATGGCCTCCACCAACGCATTCTCCTCTGCTTCATCTTCCCCTTCGACGGCATCCAAACTGTCCAGACAAAGCTGGCGCAAGATTTCTTCAGTTTCACGTTTCGGCCACGCACATTTGTTCTTTTCAGTCGCCGTCCGACAGCAAAATTCCTCCTCCAGACTACGAATGGCAAGGTCCGCACTCATCTCAGCTTCCATATGCTCCAACAGCGAATGCAAAGCCGACGCAGACTCCACGGTCAACGAAGGCGGCGGCTCATCCAGCACAGGAGAGCCAGGGGGACCGTTGGCCACTTCCAACAGTTGCTCAGCGTCATCTTCGGCTCCTTCCAGCTGTTGGGCAATTGCTTCCATCTCCTCCAGCTTCAAGCTGGCGTCATCAAGAGTAAGTCCCGGCATCATTAATGGCTTTCTCCGCTGAATCCTTCGATCAACCTCCCTCACTCCCTGGATCTGTCCGTCCTAATTCGCATTCTTATCGATTCGCATTTTTTTCTCATCTGGGAAATAATTTCCCATCATGACATCAGGCACAAGTTGTGTTCCATTAAACCTGGTCCCGAAGCGAACCGGAACGCGCGCGTGCGTCGTCTTCGTTTTTACCACGTACGTAACGCACCGTAATTCGTTACGCGTCTTCGTTCGTATCGGGACCAGGTGTTTTGTGGAACACAAATTGTGCCTGAGCGTCTTGATGGGAAATGCGTGGATTCTGCCTGCCGTGTGGTGTATAGGGACAAGCCAGAGCCAGTTGGAAAAAGCCAATACTAAACCTCGCCTCGTGTTCGCCGTTTTACGTACAAATCTGCGCCCGATTTACACCTGTCGTTTTCATATCGCGTCGTATAAATTTTATCGCGTGGGCACAAAGGAAGATGTACCGAAAATAACATAGACCTGCTGTAGACATGAATAATATGCACGAATTTTTTTTTTTGATAAAATATTTTATTCAATACATTACACATGCCATACGTACTTTATTGGTTAGTAAAATGATTATCGGCTGCTACGTACAAGCCGACAGCTACCATCGATAATCGGTAGCTGGTTTGTTTACTGATTGAAACCACACCACGGTACACTGACCGATTCCAGCACAACAGCTTATGTATAGCCGTGAGTTTATGTCATAATCAATCATGTTTGCTCATCAGGTTAGTCCAAAGCGATGGCGGTTTCCTTCTCAAATAGGCTTCTGTAAGCGCTTTCTGGGACTGGAAATGGTACTGGGATGGGGATTGGAACGGGGATAGGCAGAAATATCAGGCCGCTGATCCAGGAAGAATTGAGAGTAGTAGGGAGCGACAACGGCTGCTGTTGACCTTGCGCAGGAAAATTTGTAGACGCATCAGCGTCGCACCCATCATTATCAGCAGCAGCTCCAACTGGCGTATTGTGTTGCTGGCACATCGGCGACAGCATTTCAACAGACAGCTTACTATCATCCTCGTTAGCTTTATCTATGTTGACCATTACAAACTGCGGTTCTGCCTTCGTAGCGAATTTCCCAGATGGGAACGGGAGTGGCAACTTCTGCTTGTCGGCAACAGTGGAGGTGGCTTTGGCTGCTGAGTCTGTTGGGCCTATGTTGGTGGTAGCGGTTAGCCTTCCCATCGTTTTCTGCAGCTGCGGAAGCTGGTTGGAGGCGCTACTGTCATTTGGTGATGTCGTCAGGCATGGATAAGCATTACGTCTTCTATCGTGACTGTCTCTGCTTTTGTCTCCACTGGTGGCAGCTTTCAGATCTTCCCAGTATCGTTTGTTCAGGATGTAGCCCGGATGCGGACGTGGATTGCTGTTGACTCGCCGTCGTTTTCGTCCAGCCATCGGCTTTTTGTTGCCCTTGGTAGTTCTCGTGCTGTCTGATTCTACAACGACATGAGCACGATGTTAAACTTAACTGTGCTTGTAGCTGGCCGCGACCGTTTTCATACCCACGAGAGTCGGTCTTTGAAGAAAAAGTACCGTAATTTTCTCCTGTTGCGCAAGATGGTATACATAAAAAAGCGGAGAGAAGTATTTCCCCCACGACACAACAGCAAAAAAAAAAAAAAAAAACACCCTTAATTTATTTTTTGACCAGCTCCGACATTCCGTCACTCGCTAGAGCCACTAGGCCCGCGTGTCATCCTCAGGTAACCCGATCGGCCTGGCGGGCCTGCGCTCCTCAAGCTCGATTGTCGTTGTTCAACGACGGGGGAACGACTAAACATGTCCTGTCGGCGTGCGCCGCCGTTGAAGGGCATTTTTGAGCAGGCCCGCGGGTGGTCGGTCACGTGATGTCGGAGCTGATTAGCGCTCTCTGCTATCATCATTGTAGGCTGCAACCTTTCACAGCTCTTCGACTATACGTAAAGCCGAGGTTACTGTGTACATTATGTACTATAGTACTACTCTTTGCGTACCGACTGTATCTGTAGCCGATTGGCCGTTGGGGGCTGTGCGGATATCATTGTTCCCAATTGGTGTGTGGCTGAGGACGGGAGAAGATTCTCCAGTGGATGATACGGCGTCATCTGACGGCTGCTGTTGTACAAGGCATGCGATGGTTTCTCGCGTGAATATTTCGGCTTTGTATTGTTGCAAGCATGCTTCACCGCAGAATCTCAGTCGTTCCACTTCTGTAGTGCCCTGTTCCGTGATGAAAATGGCCGGTTTCTACAAATACAGATTGATATGCAGGTAGCATGCGCTGTGTCTACTTATAACCAACAACGGCAATGCCATACCATAAGACAAACTGCAACGCCACGTACAGTATGTTATGTACCTGGTGACAAAAGTTGCAAAGAAGCTTCTTCTGTTTCGACAGCGCTCTTCGCGAGCAACCACCTCTGCCGCCGTCACATCTTGAATTGCTTCCTTCTTCACCGTTGGTGGCAGTGCCTGCCGTTTTTGCAGTACACTTTGAAATTACCGTTACTTCTGCAGATCGCGCTGTATTGGCAGGGTACAGAGTCAAAAGATTACGGTTTGGTACTTGAACTCTTGACGTAACTGGGCATATCTTGGCAGTAGTTTCAGGTCTCCGTGGTTGAGTCATTGTTGACACCTATACCTGTACCTGTACGTACTACGGCATCAAGCAAAAGCAGAACAAAGTTGTACCGACCGACGAGATATCCTCTGAGGGGCTTTTGTGAGGAGCTCTAGCCTTCCTGGTTGCTCTAGCAGCAGAGGTTCGAAAAAGTATAGGGTTTCTAGCGAAGTATAAAGGCTTCTTCAGAATTCTCGTCAGCTTTTTAGTGCACATACTTACAAGCGGTGTTCTGCTTTACCTCATGTCACGTGGAACTTTCGGACTGGAATGGCCAAGAAAACAAGAGCAGTCGCCTCGTATTTCCTGACGGGAAGCAAACAGAAGCCGCGGACAGCAGAGAAGAGATAGAGATGGTATTGGATTACATGCCCCACGCATTCTCGTTTACCATTGAATTTGAGGAAACTTGACCCCCAGTTCATCAGCAGCAGCCGCAGAAACGAGATCCCACATGCACCCATTCTCACTGTTTGCTCGCTTTTTCTTTCTCAGAAGTGCAAAGAGAAAATATCACCAGCAGGAATTGAATTTCGCTTGCAAAGCTCTCCTACCATATGGGATACCGTATTTTTGGGTGTATATCCCCCCCTATTGTATATCCCCCCCTAGTGTATAACCCCCCATTGGCAAAACATAAATTTTGTCCTTTGTATATCCCCCCTGGTGTATAACCCCCCATGTACTGTAAGGTACCTGACCTACCTATGCAGCTGGTCCTATGCTAGCTATATCTACTCCTACACCATACTGCTATGCCTGTAGGCTTAGCTGAGCATGTATTGTAATAGAATAACCCTGGTTTGACCGCGATTATGCCCTAAAATACATACCTACTTTGACCTCAAAAACATGCCTCTACACACCTCTCAAAAACATAAATTTTGTCCTATGTACAGTATATCCCCACCCATTGTATATCCCCCCCTAGTGTATAACCCCCCATTGGACCTCTCAATTTTTGTATACCCCCATGGGGCTATACACCCAAAAATACGGTATCCTACGCAACGCAGAAATAGGGGGGGGGGGGGGCAATGTTACATTAGTGTGATGTGTGACTGTATGTACATACATACATACCTACATAAGCAACTACATACTGGGGACAGGGGTCCCTCCGTCTTTGATAGTGCTCGACCACAGTGACTTTGTAGACTTCTGTATTAACGAACTTACACTGTCGAAAGCATGGCGCGGGCGTAGACAGTTGAGAAAGAACAGGACCAGACTTGGCCCACTTCCAACTGCCGCAACTGTCTACGCGCGTGCGCCGTGCATTGACAGCCGTACTTAAAGTCCACTAATACAGAAGTCTACAAACTCACTGTGGTCGAGCAAAATCAAAGAGTGATGCCTTGATAATATTTGCGTGACGTTCTTTTTGAAGTCCCCATATCGCGCACATACAGTATGTATGTAGTACAGTACAATACTGTACGGAGTACATAAGATACGCAACGAACAAAATAGGTCTATGTGAATATATTATGTTGAATAGAATAAATGTATTATATTCGCCTTCAAACATCAACAAGTTCAGCAGTATTTGTTTGTACGCTATATGCTAGGAGGAATACGTAAGTGATTATGTAAACATGTTGGAAGTCATTTCTGCTCAGTCGGGTTCAGTGAGAGTGGTAGGGAAGGTGTGAACAACCAAAAGCTGGCTGAGGATGCAAAAACTGAGGCCAAAGCCCATCCCACTGGGTTCGAAAGCGCACTAGCTCGGGCTGCAAGCACCAGATATCCGAGCATGAACAGGCAGCGAGTCATTTCAGCATAACTCGCGTACTGCCTGAAAGGCACAGTAATTGCAGAAAATTATTGATAAATACATACTATCAAGCTAAAGTATATGTCATTGAATTGGTCACCCTACCACCTGTATGTACGTTCAAAGCTAACCGTTTATCAAAAAGCATTCCGAAGCACTGCAGCGATGCCGTGATGAAGATCACATACAGTAATACTTTTCCAGCCATTAAATTCTGCAAATCATTCCCATACCTTCAATTAGATACTCCGCCGAACGTCTGGGCCTATTCGCAACATGCGCTTAAAGTACAAATTATAATTCTAGGACCCATGTATTATTTATCTCGAGAACTACGCGACGTAGAGCAAAGCGGTCAAACTTCCACGGATAACTTTAGCTCGCCTCTCCAATAAAAAAAACCGTTTGTCTCCAGCTGCTCTGTGTGTCGAGATCTCGCCAAATTTCTTCAGTACTAAAATCGCCAAATCGGGCGTGGACCATTGGGCAATTCTAAACCTCGCAAACTCCCGAAAAATCAAAATGGCAGAAATAAGCATACGTGATGAAGACGATGAATATGCGCATCGGGCGTACAGGGTCGTAGGGTGTCGTGGTTTGCGTGGTTTAGCGTCTGCCGAAAGGTGACACGATTTCAGTGCTGAAGGAATTTGGCGAGATCTCGACACTGAGAGCAGATAGAATCAAACGGTTTTTTTTATTGGAGAGGCGAGCTAAAGTTATCCGTGGCAGTTTGACCGCTTTGCTCTACGTCGCGTAGTTCTCGAGATAAATAATACATGGGTCCTAGAATTATAATTTGTACTATAGTTAGAATTATTGGTGGTCGCGAGCTGACCTGATGCCGCGCTTTTTGATCGGTGAGCACCGATCAAAAAATGCAATGAAACATGATACACACTGAAAAAACGTGGGGGTCAGCTCGCGACCACCCATAATTGGCCGCTAAGCGCAATTTAGCGACTACCCCATTTTGATTGCTGCTGGAGACTTTCTTACCGCTTTTTCGGCCGAGGCCGAAATGTTGAGATGTATCAATAAACATATGACGAAATGCACTCCAACGTAGAGTCCGAGCCAGACGGGCTGCTTGGAACTGTACCTTCTCACCGGATACTCGACCTTTTGGAATAAAATATGGTCAGGTCAAATAAATATAATGTACATATACATGTACATACATGGCAGTATATGCATGCTTGCATGCCCCGCAAAAATCTGCTTGCGCATTTTTTGGAGCTCTAGGCCTCGTTGCTTGCTGCAATGCAGTTTTGTAACGCAACCAGCAACCTACTACGCTGCGTTTGATGTCATACCGCAGGAATTCCATCAGATGAATCCTTGAGGGTAACGCCTGGTTGCCATCCTGGACCTCTGAATGGAGTCTGCAGCTTGTTCCACCAACTGCTGAAAGATCTTGGCTTATCCCACAATGTTTCTTTGAGAACAAATAGCTGAAATAAATATAGTACGGACGGCACTTCCTAACTATCAGTGTACGAGGCTACCATAAAACTACCTACGTAGCCCATATCAGTGTTTGCATTATGTACTTTCTTTAAGAAAAACAAAACTCCGGTTTGTGGTCGAGTTTACCCAACAGTACCGCTTCATCTCAAATACCGTATTTACCGGTGCATAACCCCCCCATGCATAACCCCCCCCCCCCCCCCAATGCATGCAGTAGCCCCATATTGGCAAAACATAAAAAATGCCCAATGCATAAACCCCCCCCCCCCCCCCCCCCCTTATGAATACCCCCATATGTACTGTACAGTACCTGAACCTACCTATGTAAGCTGGTCATATGGTACCCATAACCACTCACACACCAAGCTAAGATGCCTATAAGCCTGCTTGGGGGTGTATTGTGCTAGAATAACCCTGTTTTGACCTCAATTATGCCCTAAAACACGTGCTTTTGACCTAAAAAATATGCCTCTGCGCACCTCTCAAAAACATAAGAAATGCCCCATGCATAACCCCCCAATGCATAACCCCCCAATGCATAGCCCCATAATGGGACCTCTCATTTTTTGCATACCCCCATGGGGCTATGCAATGCACCGGTAAATACGGTATGTACGTACAGTGTGCGTGCAACAAGCCAGGATAAAGACACGCCGTAAAAATGCGCAGTACCACCCATGGCATATATAAAATAGGTACCTACGTACCTGGCAGTAGAGCTGATCGAAGCAGCGAACGTTGTGTACAAGACCGTAGGCCACTGGCTCATCATCCATTTCAGCTTGAAATGTACCAAACAATCGATCCCATACTATCAGCGTACCGGCGTAGTTCTTGTCAATACAATAAGGATTTCGACCATGGTGTACTCGATGATGGGATGGCGTATTGATGAGGTGTTCTAACGGGCCCAAACGACCAATCACCTACATTCATCACATCACACCGAACGTACATATGTACAGTACGTACGTAACGAACACTTGTTTGGAGAATATCATATCGTTTCCATTGTGCACGTTATCAGCCATGAAAGTAGTCTACCGAATCCTTGATGGAAATGTTATGCAGTGTTTGCCAGTGTGCATAACCACAATGCACAGTCTCATTGACAATAAAAACATGCCGAATGCATGGCCCTACCCCTACCCTGTCCTCATGGCGCTTTGCACCAGTAAATACGGTATTCTATGGTTTTTACTTCAGTATGAATCCAGAATTGATAGATTAAATTCAAGGCAAGGTGAACCAGGTGAATTGGAGGTGGAATAAACAGCGCCATGGGAAAATAGAAAATCATAGAGACGAATTCCTGAAGCATTCCTTGTCTCAAGGCAGTGGAGTAATTGTAGTACTCCGAGCTGTGATGCATCTGATGTACGGACCAACCGATCATTGTCTCTTCAACAGAAGCCATTTTCTGTGATATGCAATGAATGTGGTGATGGAAGGGCCGGAACGTGTTAGCCTGTTATTGTTGGGTGTACCTGTACCACTTACACCTATATCCCAAAGTATAATCCCGGACAGTTTGAAAAAACGAAGGCTGTCTATGCGCCGCGTACAAAGTACGGTGCGCGCGCGTAGACAAGTTGCGAAACGAGCGCCAAATTCTAGTCCTCTTCATTTGCAACTGTCTATGCGCCCGCGCCATACTTTGCACGTGGCGCATATCCTTCGTTTTTTCACTGTCCACACCGACCCAGGAATCAGGATGTATGACTTTTGTGAGGTCTTCGTAGTACGTATAAGGTGCTGCAAGTATGTAAGAGCTATGCTACTCCTTACAAACCAAGAAGCCGCCATAATTTATAACAGGCCAATTATACCAGACAACTTTACACGATGGATCTGCATGTAGCAAAGTATAGTGCGTGTAGACGACTGTGAAAGAAGTGGACCTGACTTGGACCGCGCCAAAAGGGAAACGAAAATAGGTGTTTCAAGTTACTGAGGGCTTAGACAGCGGCTGAGACTGAGGCCTACTCCTCTGCATCCAATACCTAAACCTAAGCCTTAGCCTGAGCCTAAGCCTCTTTCCGTCCATGCGCTTGTGCAAAATACAGGGTGTCTCATAATAAACCGTCCACCTTCCAGTGCACGTAACTCTGGAACCACATCTTAAATTTTCATGCGGTTTTTGTATTTTGTAGCAAAGGCTTCAACTCAGATGTGTACAAAATTTGAGCTTCATTGGCCAAGTGAAAGCTGCTCAAACACGTTCTTTCCCCGGCGGTCAAAAACGAGGGTTTTTCGATATCTTGAAAGAATAAGACCGAGATTTTTCTCCATAATGAAGAAAAACGTCGATTTTGAGCTTCGAGATTCAAACCGTCGCAATTTCCGAAGTATGGGTACGAAATAGTTGAAATTTTGTATACACCTGCGCTGAAGCCTTGGCTACAAAATAAAAGAAACCGCATGAAAATCTAAAATTTGGTTCCAGAGTTACATGCACGGAAAGGTGGACGGTTTATTTTGAGACACTCTGTAGATACTAGTACTCTTCACTGCCCAGCGCCCAACGCCCAGTGAATGGTTAACCCCTAAGCGCCCAGTAACTTCAAACACCTCCTTTTCTTTTCTTTATTTCTTTTTCAGAATGTGGACGCGCGAAAAGGTCTGGTCCACTACTTTCGCATCTGTCCACGCTGGACCTCGCGGCTAGCTGTCATGATCAAAAGGGGAAATTGTGTGACTGAGGTCATCCGAGTGTGTAGTCAAATGGTTAAGGCGCTCGGCTGGAACTCGAGAGGTCCAGGGTTCGATTCTCTGGCACATTCGGCAAATTTTCCTTCTCGACTCCGTACTTTCTACAGGCGCGTGGACAGCTTAATAGGTTTTGCAGGTCCATCGTGTAAAGTTGTCTGGTAAATTGGCCTGTTGTTATAAATTGTGGCGGCTTGGGGGAAGAATGAATGAGACAGGATGTACGTAAACCTACAGCATACCATGGCCCATTCGATGAAACCAATAGTAGGCGAAATCGACGCCAATGAAAGAAGCAAACCACGTCCATTTCGAATTCCAAGGCAGATCAAAGATGCAATAGGAGTCGTAAATCTTACAGTAGAGCACAAACCCAATCGAACGGGTAGCCACTCTTGAACGTAATAATTAACTGTATCAATGAATATCAAAGTGTTCTGTTGCTTCTGTTCTATGTAAAGCCCGCTTACTTCGTAGCTTGTTGAAGCAAACCACCGCCAATGGAAGTTATGGAGTCATCAATACTGTAGCGATATTTGTGATCCGTCGCATAACAGTGTATCAGTTCCAATGTAATAAATATGAAAAACCACACAATGGCCTGAAATACGAAAGTAATATGGCTACATCGCGACGTACGACGCGAATCTATAGCGGGTGTTATGATTTGACACCTCAAAAGTGCCTTTGAATAAAGCACGGAATTCTACTAAAATTTTTTAATGGAATTTTGAGAAAAATTTCATTGGTGAGTGTCAATGTACCAAGAAAAATTCTGTAGCCTCAAACGTTGGAGGTCGAAATCGGCAGTGGTCCAAATACCTAACCTACATGGTGTAAAATCATAAATATCACCCGGTACATGTGCGGTGCTTACCAAGTTCACGTAAGGTGGCACTTGCTCGACGGTTGGAAAAGATGTTTCCTTAGGTGTAGCCAAGTAGAATAAGCGTAGAAAAGAATCAAGAGTAAATCCCTTCAATAAGTCCGCCATATTTGTGTTCGATTAGCCCGGATAATGTTTTTTGTCCGATTAGTAACGAATGCATAAAATAGAAAACTTATTTCAGTACAATACACGTAGTATTATTATTGTTCAGATTGTACATAGGCTATGTTGCCAAGCTTTGGTTGAGGGTACAGTAGGGTCTGCTTTGGTTGAGGGTATTCTTATCGGACTCGTGCAAAATGGTGCAATAACGAAGTAACGGTAATAGTTTACATACGTTAGAATAGTGAGCATTTAGAGCAATGGAAGGGATGTGACGGATTATTCAAAAATTTTCAGCTAGGAGAGCCTGAATTAAATTGGAGTCAGATGAAGCAGATTCGTGGCTCCGTGGGCCGTCGCGGAAGGCTAAAGTGCGTTTTTACTTCATACGACATGTTATACCTGTGTTGTAAATATCTCAGCATCTAGCCAACGTAGCGCCAAAAATATATAATCCCTGTATAGAGAAGAATGGCCTACGTAGTGAAAAGTAACGAAGCAATCCCTGACTAGTTTTGGCCCCAATATATTCGATACCAATTTATTCGATATCAAATTTATTCGATTTTACGAAACCTTTTTATTGAGGATTCCATATCGAATAAATTCGATATCGAATAAATTGGATAAATTGGTTTCGTAATGTCGAATAAATTGGATATCGAATAAATTGGTTTCGTAGTATCGAATAAATTGGTATCGAATACCGTATTTTTGGGTGTATATCCCCCCCCTATTGTATATCCCCCCCTAGTGTATAACCCCCCATTGGCAAAACATAAATTTTGTCCTATGTATATCCCCCCCTGGTGTATAACCCCCCATGTACTGGTAGGTACCTGACCTACCTATGTAGCTGGTCCTATGTTAGCTATAGCTACTCCTACACCATGCTGCTATGCCTGTAAGCTTAGTTGAGCATGT
>JASAMW010001005.1:0-11831 GCA_030247985.1 Epsilonema sp. ZAB3_2
TGTTTGCTAGCCGTCCTTCTTCTAAGCCTCTTCCTCGCCGCCGTCTTCAGCCATAGAGCATACAGTATCCAATCTCGCCTCCGTATGCCGCTCAGGCATTGCTATCATCTGTATCTTTGTCTAAGCCATCGTCCACATCTCCTGCGACAGCCCTTCTACTAGTCAAGTTTCCAAGTGTGATAAGGTAGCACCGCTGGACACGAAACATAAGCGTAGTGGCGGAGTGGACGGACTTGGGTTGGTGGAGTCGAGGTCTTCCCAGAGTTCTACACCATTGGCCTGTAGGATCCGGCTCGGAAGTTGGAATCCTACATTCTTATGTGTGCATTGTCTGCTTGATCTCTTGGGTAGGTCAAGTAAAGCTTAGCATCGTCTGCGAACAATTTCAGATGACCATGCCTAATGGCATTAGGCAGATCATTTACATACAGTAAAAATAGCAACAGTCCGAGTACACTTCCTTGAGGCACTCCACTTGTCACTGGGACACTACTAGAATGTTCATCCTCAACAACTACCACTTGGCTACGCCCACTTAGGAAAGCCTTGATCCAATCCAGCAAAAGACCAGTAATACCATAAAATCGCAATTTATTGATTAATTTTGGATGAGAAACTGAATCAAACGCCTTCGCAATGTCAATAAACAAAACATCAATAAATATTTCTCAAGATACCTTGTTCCATGCGTTTGCTATGCTGCTACTGGGGTTAATGCATGAGATACACATTTCCTAGCATTTTGGGACATCTTTTTTCATTACGAGACTAATTTTATTTTGGACTATGCACAGGAGGCCCCTAAATCGGCACTACCAGTTCGAAAAACCCTCGTTTTTGACCGCCGGAGAAAGGATATGTTTGAGCAGCTTCCACTGGGCCTATGAAGCTATAATTTTGTATACATCTAAGTTGAAGCTTTGGCTACTAAACACAAAAAAACGCATGAAAATCTAACTTGTGGTTCCAGAGTTATATGCACGGAAAAGTGTTCGGTTTATTATGAGACACCCTGTACTTCTGCTAGTCAGAGATCTCATACCTACCTAATCTACGTCATCAGTCGGCGGTTGGACGACCAGCGCACAACTCAGCCAAGCCAAGCGCGCGGGCTTCGCAGTAGTATGTTGCAGGATAGGATAGGGTTAAGTACTGTGTAGGTACAGGACAATTTTCAATTTTTAATTTGAAACAGGTGCAAAATATATAGAAATGCAATTTGTGACGCTATATCTCGCCACACAGGGGGCGGATTGGGCTAAAAATTGGTCCAGACTTGGGTCCCTATGGGATCTTTCCGCATGCCAAATTATAGCCCGCTACACACGCTGGTTGCTGAAATATGGCTAAAAACGTTGAAAAACGGCAAAAATGCGACCTGCCCACATTTACCCATCAATATCTCAATGATGCCTGAACAAATCTTTTCCTAAAACTTCATCAACATATGCAGTTTTTGATGGGGAATCCGATAGGCATATTATCTCGATTAACAAAAGTACCCCCTTCCACGTACTATGCAACCGCTACAGAAAACGTCTCTTATATTAGCCCCATAATCACTCTCATGTCATGTACCCTACTGGTCAAAAGTACAGGTACGATTGCGCGCGTTTTATTGGACTTGCCAGTAACGCGCATGCAACCGGCGAGCAACTCGCGGGTACTTGAACGGCATCTTGAGAGCGGAGATCAAGTGGTCATAATAATCCGCCGCGCGTCTTTTCTCTCATAATCTGCTGTTTGTTCAAGTCAAGTTTGTTTATGCTTCAGATGAAGGACTAATCCGATTTATGGTGCACGCGCTCACTCGCGCGCAACTTTTATCCCCCTCTTAATTGATGCCGTTCAAGTACGCGCATGTACACGTGCGTACGCGCGGCAAAGTACCTGTACTTTTGACCTGTAGGGTAGTTGTGATCCTACTTCTGAATCCTACTTCTGATCCTTCACGACGGCTGAGCTTCATGTATGTCTGAAACGCCAGCAAAGGGGCGGGACCTTGTGGTGGGACCTAAGCACATGTGATTAGTGCAATAGGAGTTGGCTTCGGTTTTCGACGTGAGGCAAAAGGGAAGCAAAGCCAACTGTAGAGTTTCCGGTACTCCACGGGTGCATCGGGGACCGAGATCACGAACGGGAGACCTTGTAGCGGAAAGGCACCAAGCTGATCAGACTTGAACCCCACTTGAAGCGGCTCCAAGCTCAGTCCTCGACTCAGGCAGAATCCAACGCAGGCCAAACTCAGCCACGTAAGGCCCACGGACAGGCCGAACCGCGGGTTTCGGCTTGCCACAACTCGAGCTGAGTCACCAACCCTGCTGAGAAACCAGGTTGGGCGATCTCCTACAGTCAGCTGTCCCCTCCATGTAGAATCGCTGCGGGAAGAGTCAAGGAGAACCAGCACACAAGCAGAACAGACAGGGTTTATGTTAGCTAAGTGTCGGCATAACAAAGTAGAAAAAAAAAAAAAAAAAAAAAAAAAAAAAAAAAAAAAAAAAAAAAAACAAATTACAGGTCACGGGTGAGTAGATAAAAGAAGGTCGGATAAAGCAATCAATCGTAGAGGGCAGGCAATCGATGGAACCCAAGACTAAGCAAAGCGTCAAGGCTAGACAGAGACTCCTGACCTTTCGACCAGTATGTCTCGCTCTAGTGCTCTCGCTAACACTTGTCCGGCGAGGATCTTGCTCTCCTTGGCGTCGGACGAAACGTAGTAGCAGAGAGGCAGCCAGGAGTCAGTCTGGGGGAGACGTCAGACTGAGTCGGAGAAGAAACGAACAGAATGAGCTCTGCCGCTGCGCTCCCTTCTTTTATACGGTACATATTTCCAGCAAGGGGTGACGCACAAAACTGCTCCCACTTTCTCTTGATCGGCGGTCGATTTTGCATTGAGCCTGCGCGTACGTTATTTCTCCCTGCTCGCTCGCTTCGCTCGCTCGCGTTCCTTTGCGCACTTGCCACTCTGGACCCAGCCCAAAAGCCTTGTCAGTATTTAGTGTGTCCAAAAACACTACAAATGGTTCCCAGGGGAAAGTCATGTCCGCATGACGGTCGGATCCCGGGCCATCTGTTCTTCCCCAAGAGGTCTTCGGTAGTCCATTGCAGCTTCCCATTATGTAGTCTTCTGCTGCTGGGGTCGGTAACCAAATACTGTAACTGTTCTTTTTCCAGGTCTTCTTTAGCTGGTTCCAGTCCAGGGGTCAAGGCTCGCAAAGGGCGAGAGCAGCGGCGCTAGCCACATCTCTCGGCCTTAGCTAGAGCGAAAGATGAAGATTCACTTAGTCGGTGATTGCCTATATCCCTCTATGTTATGCTCTATACTGTATATGTACGTACGGATGTAGATACTGTGATAAAATACATCAAATCACTCCTACATAGCTCAACACATATGTATACATAGTATAACCACATGTCCCTTGAGTCGGCAGCTCCCGTTAGCTTACCGCTCACCATACTAACCCCAAAAATATTAGCAAGCAAATACTAATTTTCCCAAAAATTCCCAGGTCATGCGCAGGGTTAGAGTGTTTATTTCAGAGCTTGTACGTATGAGTGAGTACAGTACTTAAGAGTCAGGCAGCATGCATACATACATAAACAGAGTAGTAACAACAAGAATTGAGGTACGTACTGGTACATAGCTTGTACATAGGAAGTAGATACGGTGACGGTGAGTATGTGACTTTTTCCTTCAGCAGTCGGCGAGGTGTATTCGGCTCACGTCCTAGTCGAGCTGGACGGAGTTCCACTTCCAGTTTCCGGTACCTGTCCAGGGGTCGGAGACGACTTCGGGGAACGGAAACCAGCCGGCGTGGCAGTCAGACCAACGGTCGCTTGCGCTCCGGTGCCCGTGGCGAACTGAGAGGTTCCTTGCTGCTGTTGTTGCTGCGACTGGGGCGGCAGCTGCGGCGGCGGCACCGAACGGTGTCGCTGCGGCTGCGGCGGCACCCACGTATGCTGATGGTGGCTGGTGCTCACTCTCGCTCCAGTCGGCGTCAGTCCTCTTCCTCGCGATCCCTGCGATCCGGCAGATGGGGTCCGGAAGTTCACCACTGCGTGTTGACTGAACATCACGTTACGCTCCTCGTCCACCGTCGGGATGATGTCTTCCCATTCGATGTTGTAGCTGGCGATATCCGGGTCGTGGCCAGCGGCGGAGGCGGCGTCTCGGGCATCCTTGCGCTGCTGCAGGTAGCCGTCTTGTTCCTTCTTCCAGTCGTTGAACTCCTCCTGGATGGTCGGAAAGTGAAGTCCGGGCTTCTCCAGCTTCCACACACACAGCAGAATCGCGCGCTTGTGTGCATCCGTACTGTGGTCGGCTCGCGGCTGCAAGATCGTCACCCAGGATTCTCCCCATCCATACGCGTAGCGCACCTTGCACAGGAGGGTACGATGGATGTATCCTTTCGGCGGGACGGTATTGAAGTAGTACTCGCGGTAGTTCTCCATACGCATGCTGGGTATGCTGCCAGGTCCGTTTCCGGTCAAGATCGCCAAGTGATGGTCGGCCTCGGTGTAATCAGGCGAGATGTTGCTGCGCATATAGCAGAAGAGCAAGAAGAGATTGGCCTGCAGGATGAAGAAGAAGTTGGGGCTGATTGGTGGAGTATTCCCCCTGAAGTCGGACTTCCCTTCCTCTTCCTGTTCGGCCCATGGTCGAGGCATCCTGTCTCCCAGTCCATTGTCGTAGAACTTGCCTGGATATTCTCGCGGCCATTCCTCTTGGACTTGGGAGGACGGCGGATCTCCCACGTCGTTCTTGACATAACCGAGTCGGCGCCACTCTGCCGCAGAATAGCGTCGGTCCTTGGTCATGAGGTCGCCTCGTTTCGCTCCTCTCTTCTCTGCGTTCAACAAGTTGGTCTGGGCCTTGTTGAGATACGGCGGCACATACGGCTTCGGGTCAGGCAGGTAGGGCGGAGTCCTAAACGGAACTCGATACCCGCGTCCCGGGCCTGGCGGGTGCAGTGTCTGTGATGGCGGTCCAGTCACTGCTCCTGCGGGGCCTAAACCGCCTTGGGACGGCGAACTGACTGGTCCGGTCGTCATAGTCACCACAGTGGCCACAGCTCCACGCGTCGTGCTGTACCCTGGGGCAACCGGTGCTCCTCCAGTAGTCACGGCAGACGTCGAAGTGGTCATGGTCACTGGCGGCAGCCCTTGCACCGAAGGAGGGCCGGTACGCTTCGGCATCAGCCTGCGCTGGAAGGCCTTGTCCAGCTTGTCTTGCACACTGCCCCGCAGCGCTTTGATCGGTGCGCCGCTGGGGGCGGTGGTCGTGGTGCCAGTCGGAATGATCGTGCTCATCGTGTGAGACGTGGTGGCGCTAGGTAGAATGCCAGTCTGGTAGACCAACTGCGCTGCCCCCGTGAACTCGATTCCGGACAGCAGGGTCGGGATGTTGGTGCCCATGCCGGTCTTCATCACTGGAATCGCGATGTTGTGGGGCAAACTTGGCGGAGTGGTCACGGCTTCAATCCATGCTGCAGTCGGGGTCTGGCGTCGCTGTTCACTGGTCGCACTCACCGGCGAGATCGGTCGCGAAGCAGAAGCTCCCAAAGCCGGGGCCTTGAGCTTTCTAAGTGGCGGCTTCTGTAGTCGGAGAGATCGTCCACGTGTGAACGGCGAGGGCGCAGTCACCTGGTCTGGTTCTTCTCCTTCTGCGTTCTTGCCCATCACCTGAGACTGTTCCGTATGAGCCTCAGTCTGCAGAAGTTGTCCAGGTAGATTGTAGTCGAGCATCACCAGTCCAACCGTCTCAAACATGCACTTCTGTTCATCGTTCCATACTAGCTCGTCTCGGGTCACGGCTTGATTCACCTCTTGGTCCACGGCCATGTCACTCGGATGAAGGGGCGGCTGCTGGCCTCGATGATGGAACACTTGTAGATAGGCGATGTTTCTGAGCGTGCGTCGACTTGCTCCTTCGACGAGGGCGGCCAATCGGTTCGGATGACGGCGCTTCTCCGTGCCATAGGCTTCGATGGATCCACGAGGGTTCACGTAGTACCCAGGTTGCCTATTAAAATTAAATGTTAATTTTAATATAATATAATATACTATTAAGGCTGTCATTTTAATTTTAATATAATATACTATGACCAGGGGTATTTTAATTTAAATTACTAATACTACTAATTTTACTATAGGCGCAGTACTAATATTTGCAGTACTTTCCAGCAAATGCTTCTAGGAAATTGCTAAGAAGGTTGTGCAAAGTCCAAACGTGGTGCTGACTCCTCTTGGGCAATAGTACGTGAGACGATAGCAGTACATTTTCAACATCACATGGTTGAAACCGCAGCTCGTGCAGAGAGAAAGTATTCTACTGAGTATTGCAGTATTTAAAATTAATATTACAGAACTATAGTAAAATTAATTTTACTAAAAAATTATATAAAATTGGAGTATTTTAATTTAAATTACTATAAAATACTATAAGGCAGATGATTTTAATTTTAATAAAATATAATATACTTAGTAAAATTAAAAATGGTCAAGTTAGCAATTATAATATGATAATTTTAATAAAAATAGGCAACCTGGCGTAGTACACCACTCGCGTTCGGTTCACGTCGTCTCGTTCCGGCGCCGGATTGGTCACAATGTCGGGCAGGTCGGCCATCCTCGAGCACAGCGCATAGAACATATCCTCCAGCAGACTCTTCCTGAAGATGGTGATCATCTGGTAGTTGTCGAAATGGTCCAGGACTTCTTGTACTCCTCCAGCTTCCAGCGGTTCCGGCTTTACTGGGTCGGCGATCGAAGCTCTGATGTAAGAAGCGATGGTGCACGGAGGCATGGGATAGTACTCCAGGTATTCATAGTTGAGTCGGGAATTCTGGTACTGGTCGGCCCTTTCCACCAGAGCGGCATGCAGCTCCTTCCGAGGCGCGGGTAGAACTTGCGGTTGCATCTTGAAGGTTAGCTGATGGTACAAGGCCAAAACTGCATCCACTCTCTTGTCCAAGTGGGCGGCTCGAAACATACCGAGGCGGTCGATAGGCTCGGTCGCGGCCCAGATGAGCGGAGGTACACCATAGAGCGGCTGGTCGTTCTGTCGATGCACTACTGGCCAAGTCGAGATGTAATCTTCATAGTATCTTAAAAATGATGAAATTTACTGATTTTTGATTAAAAATAAAATATTTTTCAGCGGATGAATTTGAATAGAATATTGAATAAAATGACAGGGAAAAACAGTCATTTAAATGAGTTTAATTTGAATATAAAATGATTTTTGTCGGACCATTTTTTCCAGTCAAAATTGAGAAACTATGAACTAGAGATCAAAACAGAGCTGTACTGTCACAGATAGTCATTGAAATTTTGTGTTTTTATGCAAGAATGACAGGAACCAACAAAAAAGGACGAAAAATATCATGAGTATAGGCTCAAATTACTTCAATATTGCCCGAATCATTTTATATTTTATTTAAATTTTCATTTAAATGATTTATCTAAAATGTACAAAATTTAGATGAAATATACGCCCTTGCACTGACTTTAAATAAAATTTTAAATGAAATAAAATGATTGAAAATCCATCATTTTTATTCATTTGAATTAAAATATAAAATTATTTTTAAGATACTAAATCTTCACCATCTTGCACGTAGTGGTACTTGGTCAGGGTTTCCAGCTTCTCCAGCACTAAGGCGTACAGCGTCATCTAGGACAACTTGGTCGGCAGCACCAGAGTATCCCCATCATATCCCTCTCCGAGTTCCAAGATCTTCTGAATCTCGGCCTCATCCGGCTTCTTCGGAGGCTTCATGATCGTCTTCAGCATAGTCGGAATCACCGTGTGCGTCTTCGGATCGGCGAAGAGTTCAGCCAAAAGCGCGGAGTCGGCTTCCTCTTCAGACGTAGCTGGAGAAAGTGGAGCATCTCCCTCCTGAGAGGCAGTTGCTTCTCTTTCGTCCTCGCCCTTAACCAGTCCTTCTTTCTCCATCTGGTCTTGGCAATAATCCAGTGCTGGTATTCCTCTCACTGGCGGCGCTTTCTGGATGGCGATGATGGTTCTGGCATACGCCATCTTCCCATAGGTGGAGTCGTCATCGGGGGTCTTGGTCAGAACTCGCGCCATTTCTGCCGGAGTAAAGAGACTGCGAGGGGTCGGATAGGTGGACCATTGCTCTCCAGCCAGGATCCTTCTGATCCAGATGTCCAGCTGAAGTTCAGGAAGAATCCAGGTTCTTTCGCTGGGGCAGCCCCATTCTCCAACGCGAATCTGCGGATCCTTTCCACCATACTCATTGAGAGAGGGGAATCCAGGTCCGATAGGCCGAAAGGTCTCAAAATTGAGGCGAGTAAGCGTGGGACCGAAACAGGTGTGCAGGTCGGCTACTCGACGATGGTTGCTTTCCAGCTTCAGGGTCTCGGGGTCTCCATAGATGATGATACGTTCCAGCCAATCTTCCTCCTTTCTGATGGCAAAGTTGACAAACGGCTTCCCTCTCGCTCCTTTCGCTGGGTCGTCCTTCGGGTCACGGAGATATCCCAACCGATGCACAGCGGACGCATCACAGATTCTCCAGAAGTAGAGCTGGAAGCGCTCCTGCAGAATCTGCGAAGGGGTGCGCTGCACTGCGGGGGTCGGCTCGGGGGCGGTCAAGCTCGGCACCTCTTCCAGATGATACGCGGCGGGCCAGTCGGCCAGTTTGATTCTTCGCGTGTCGATGAATGTGGAGGCGTCGGCTATTCCTTCCACCATGCTGCTCTCCTTGTTAACCTGGAACATCTGTGGTAGATCGCGTCGGATGAACAACGGTAGGAAGTGGGAGGAAAGGCGCTGTCTGTACAGGAGTTGGCCGATGTGGAAGATCTGATGGGTCAAGGCTCTGAGGTAGGTACGTGACACCCATACACCTTCCATTCTTCGCAGCATCATGGCATATTCTACCACCAGCCCCATCAGCGTGGTCAGGAGTTCGACTTCGGTGTTCAAGTGCTGGCTCAACTCGTCGTTCGCCGTAAGCAGATCTTTCAGCTCAGAGTCGGACATCTGCAGGAACTGACCACTGTTGTATCCATAGGTCATCTTCGCAAAAGCACCGTCGGAGATGTGGTTCAAGTCCATCACTTCCTGGGCTTCAGATGACTTGATCTTGGAGTCCTGCATCCACTGGACATAGGCTTCACTGGTGTGATGGGGGCCAAAGATGGTACAGTCCCTTGGGGTCTTGGCGTACATCCAATGAGCAGCCCGACACCCCTCTTCCTCCTGCGTCAGGGTGAACCGAAGCCCAGCCCGCACAGGTGGAAGCAGCGTAGCCGGCGTAGACGTGGAAGCCTGCGAGTCGGTCTCTCCATCCTTGCTGTGGGGGCGTCCAACTTGCGTCTTCGTTGACATGATGATGATGTGGGGTTGTTGCTGATAGCTGAAGAATGAGCCAACCGATCACTGCAAAGGAAACACTCACAAATGATCAAAATATGCCGGGGCTACAACCCTCGGAATTCACAATCATCATTTCTACTTCCGGTCTGACCGGAAATTACTAAAATGTTTTAATCGGCATGCACACGTTAATAAACATTCATTAGTACAACGGCAGAGAGATGACGAGCCCTTTTACAGGTTCACCTTCCGTCTGCGGTTAGTACTGCACAATAAAATGTGAATTACTTACAGTAATCATGGCACAATATCACAGAACACATTCAACCACAATATACATACATTGGTGTGTCGGTATGCGTAACATACATACTATGTGTTATGTACATGTGATACATATGGTCTAGAAATAAAATGAATGTACAATGTGCATGCTATGATAATAGTCTAGTATACATATGGCATAATGATATTATATGTGTGCGTGTATATGTAGCTATCATGGCGCTCGCGCCTTATACGTATGTACAAAATTGAAAAATGTACGTACTATAGGGTCAGGTAAAAGTAACTTGTAAGTAATGTTAGGTAAGGTAATTCGTCTCCCTTCTACCAACTAAAAGAAAAGGAACCGACCTCGGTTCCATCCAGCATGGTAGGGAAAGGAAAAAACTGAAACTCGAAATCACCTCCCGTAAAGATTTAAGGGGGTCTACGGCAAAACACCATGATTAATAAGGGGGCTATTGTACAAAAATGCAAAAATTCGCAATACAATATCATAGGGTTAGGTCGGCAAACAAAATACATCCTACTAACTATAATGGTAACAACTGTGAGAAAACTAACCCAAAAATTACCTAATGGTTGGTAATAACCTATAACACAATAATAGGTACGTACTATTAGCAATACATGTTATACACATTCGGGGTGTATGGTAGCATTGTTTGTTGTTTCAGGCGAGTCGATTCTTCACTAACTGGGCTGCCACTCTTTCTCCATTCGGCAAGGATCGGAGGATTGCCATCATTCCCATAGAGTCGGGATTCAGGAGTCGCAGTCCCTTCGGCGGCAAAAGTTGGCTGCACGGCTTCCCAGTACTCTTCAAAAGTCATAGGTAGAATTGAGAGATCCAACGAAAGTAGAACTGAAGTCGGAGCCTCCCAAGCGAAGAGTCGGGTCTTCAACTGACACAGCGCCCTCTGGCGGCGTCTTTCTGCATTGATGTAGATCTGGGCAGCCTGATATTCACACCATGCAACATCGTACGGCGCGTCAAATTCACCTCTTTCCGAGAGGGGCAGCTCCTTGGAAAGTAGACTGCGGTTGTTGTAGCGCACCGTAGCAGCCAAAAAACACCACATTGCAGCCGAATACATTTGTCGTCGGCACATCAGCGTTTGCCACGTCGTCTGCAAAGATCCTGAACTGATGGCTGAAGCTCCGCTGCCGTAGGGACAGAAGGGATATGTGCTGGCTAGGCGGAAGAAGATCTGATATTCCAGAAGCTGAGACGGGTCTGGCTGCTCTTCCAAAGATTCCGCTCCTCCAGCAAAGCTTTGGATGCAGAAGTCAGGAATATACCGCATAAAAATGGGCATTTCCCTGAGTTCAGTTTCCAATACTTGCGCGTCCGTAGTCATATTCAGGCCGTGTAGTTTCTCAAGATCGTGGCGCAAGTTTTCGCAGAGCGAGTCGATAGTGTAGCCTCCTGTCACAATTCGGGTGGCTGATTGCGTAGACTGCTGTTCGGCACTCGCTCTTGCGCTGGATTCGGATACTTCCTGGAAACGTTGCAAAGCTGAGGCGGGGGCTGCAAACATCAGCGTTCGAAGAGTGAGACACTGGTGCAGATCGTGTTGTTCCATGCACCACAAACAACCAGGCTTCAGGATGTTGGCGATGATCTGTTGGTCTTCCCATAGGTCCGGAAATGGGGAGCCGGAAGTCTTCATTGATGGTCCAGGCTTCCATTTCAAATCCAGGGTCCAGGGAGAAAACTCAGCCAATGGGTCAGGTCGTGATAACGGTGACTGTTCTTGTTGTTGTTGCAGCTTCTGGCGGAACATCTGAATGGCCTCTTCCACTGGAACAGGGGCCATACGTCCGGTACCCATTGCCAACGTTGTCGGCGCCGGCATGCATCCGTAAACCACCTCCTGGAGTAGTAGAGTCCATGGCTCCATGCCATAGACAGACAGAGGCGAGGTGATCTCATCTCGATTGGAGCTCAAATCATGGAAAGCAGGATTCCATGGCGAATTGGTATGGGTCTCAGCTGGACGGAGGCTGCAGGTGGTGAGATCACCAACCCAACACGGCGTCGGATCACGGGAGAATTCTTCGTCGGCTTCTTTCCCATCTGTAGCTGGAGTTGGACATGGGTCGCGGGTCTTCTCATCTTCAAACTGCACCTGCCGACGAGTCGGACCGCGGGTAGCCTCGTGGTCAGAGTCAGACAGCAAAACTTCTGACATCT
>JASAMW010001008.1:0-34542 GCA_030247985.1 Epsilonema sp. ZAB3_2
GTGAATCAGCTGATCGTTCCGCCTGAATAGGCGATCATATTCGCCTGGTACATGGAGTCAAATGCTGTGTCGACACTGCTCCAAATTAGAACATATCGTTTGCACAGTTTCCAATGGATAGACGAAAAACACCATTTCGTAATTCCCTCCATGAGTCGTTGGGGTTCCACACCATTTTGTAGTCAGTCCACTCCTAAAGGGATACAAGGCATTTATCAAGCAAACTGTCCTCTGTCTAAATTCAAATAGCGCAACGTTTTTCTTACAAAATTCATCCATGCATTCAGCTTGATTTGTTCATTTTTCTCATCCTGAATAAAATTGAACAGAAACTTGTTCCGAAAAAAGGGTCACAGTTAAGGGATATTAATTTTTCTCTTACAATATCGACGATTTGCTGCAAAGTCACAGATAGCTTGACCATAACCGCGTCCGCATAGTTAGCCACTGGTCTTTCTAGCGGACTGTACTCATCATTGAGCTTATTCAACAGTCGATATTCACTGTCATCACCAAAAGCGATATTGATATGCAGAAATAGTATACTACAATTATTGAGAAAGAAAAGGAGCAACAACTTTTCTTGCATGACTTCAAAATGCACAATGAGTACATACGAACATACGTACCTACGTTCAGCTGTTCACAGTGCGGGAATGTTTATACCACAGACGTGCGCAGATAATCCTGCACAGGATTTCTGAGAGAATTAGCAAAAGGATGAGCAAAGCATGGTGTACACATTGCAAAAAGAACGCAACACCTTCGCTTTTATTCCTTCCTTACTACCTACATCTCAAGAACTTTCACCGATCTAATCAACATCTTAACTCCGTCTCCATCGAAAGCATCATAATTCGTGACCCCGCAACAACCACCCCAATTGCCACCCACTGCCAAGTTCAGGATGAGTCTCATCTGATTATCAAATGGAGCCAGAGGTGTGCACTTGTCAGCTCCAGCAGGTATGATGCCACCATCACACGTGGAAGTGGTTGGGTGCCAAGACGAGCGCCAAGTGTCAGTTCTCACCTGAATTACCATAGTACATAGATGCCTAGGCTACTTGGGGTAAAACCCGGCCATGGAAAAATCCGGCCACCTTTCAGGGATGCATATTTCAGCAATCAATGGACGGATTGAGACATAATTATTATAGCAACAATCAATAAATTTCTTGAATCTCCTCTTTAACATGAGCTATTTTGCTTCATCCAAATTGCTCCATCTGAAACAGCCAGTTCAAAGGAGCTTTTAGGTGGCCGGGTTTACCCCACAGTACCCTATAAGTGCACGCACAACGCAAAATCAAGTCGACCACCGAATACATACTGTACAGAAAACGTGCAATTTGCAAACCCTTGGGCCAAGGTGAATGACATCTCTTTGCGTCCTGATGTATGGTTGAATGTACTCGTCATTGGGCACGGCACTGTATTCCACACCAAACGTGGTGAATTCAGTGGCCAGTTGCTGCATATTCAGCTGGTCAAAGGCTATGCCCCAGTCAGAGTTGCCACCTAAAAGCAAGACAAGTTCTCACCCTACTGTACAAACCAAACCTGTCAGTTTGCTTGTCTCTGATTTTGAGGCGTTTATGATACAATGTAAGTAGGTATGTATAGTAGTTACAGTACGGGCCAAAACGGAATCTTGCGTTACTTTCCAGTGAAGAGTGAATTGAGGTGATTCTGAACTTGCCAAACCCATTCCATCACATCAAACTTCTCCAGCATGCGACCAGATTCCATACAACTCCTGAGAAAAAAAATAACAATTTGGTGGATTGCCGGTCCCACACCGCTTTGACAGATCGCACCTTTGATAGTTTGGCTCTTCTTCAACGTACCCCTTTCCCCAATCTATTATGACACTGCAATTTGTACGTTCACTTATATGTACAATTAGGTAGCTACATATCAGGCTGTCCATCATTACGTAATCTCCGAAAAGCAATGCGTTCTATGTCATACCTTCGGGTTCGAGTTCCATCTTGTCTCGCTCCATGGTCACGGACATGGACAAGGAAATGGCGAGAGCGGAGCGCGCGGCCAAGTTCCACTGCCTTGCCAGTCGGGGAACCGAGGGTGCTTCCACAGGGTGGAGCCCAACCAGCCCCACCACAGCATGAAGGTGCCCAGGAGGGCGTTCGTCGGGCAACTCCAATGCCGATTTCACCCCTTTGCGTCCTAATCCACGCGTTTCCTGCTCACTGGGTCTGGAGCAGTCGAGGCTTTTTGGCCCGCATGGGTTGCGTGGACATTGCCGGCGCGTCCACTATCCACGTAGTCGGTGGTTCAATCGGTCTCATGGCAACCCTGCTTCTGAAACCTCGTCAAGGACGTTTCGCGGATGAAACCAGCGGTGGTACCAACAACAACCTCCTTAGTTACGGCAAGGATATCATCCTTGGCAAAGATAAGCGACGAAAGAGGAAGAATGGTGGTTTTGCGACCGACCAGAGCAACTACGATAACTGGGATAGGAATGATGGCGACATGGAGTCAAAAAGTAGTGAGGTGAACGTGAAAGTGGTTGGCGGCGGGGTTCGGCATTGGAGTTGCCCCACGAACGCCCTCCTGGGCACCTTCATGCTGTGGTGGGGCTGGTTGGGCTTCAACTGTGGAAGCACCCTCGGTCTGACTGGAGGCAGGTGGAAGCTGGCCGCGCGCTCCGCTCTCGCCACTCTCCTCTCGTCCATGTCCGGTGGACTCACTGGCGTCTTGCTCAGGTTGGGTTTCACGGGTCGCCTGGCTCCGCCTCAACGTCACGTGTATTATCTGTGTAAATTGATTGAAGACTGCGTTGTAGAGCGCTTCTCTGGAAATGCACCATACGCACCTTTTTTATGGTCCAGAAGCTGTTTTCCAAACATATTGAGACTTCCGCATTACGTTGCTGACCAGTTTAAAATTTAACCCCTTCTGTATGCTGAGATATGGCGCTGGTAGGCCCAAATTGCCCCCTTTGTGCCAGCCACTTTTTTCAAAAGTTCTTAACATCATTCTACTCCATTTTCTTCGCTGATTTCGATTTTGGGCATGCCCCTTCGATATTTTGATGAATACACCACCAAAATTGACGAACATGATCAAATTAGCCAAAATCACCTCTTTTTTGACTATATCATGGCATATTCATCAAAATATCGAAGGGGCATGCCCAAATCGAAATCTGCGAAGAAAATGGAGTAGAATGATGTTAAGAACTTTTGAAAAAAGTGGCTGGCACAAAGGGGGCATTTGGGTCTACCAGCAGCCATATCTCAGCATACAGGAGGGGTTAAATTTTAAACTGGTCAGCAACGTAATGCGGAAGTCTCAATATGTTTGGAAAACAGCTTCTGGACCATAAAAAGGTGCGTATGGTGCATTTCCAGAGAAGCGCTCTACAACGCAGTCTTCAATCAATTTACACAGAGAGTAGTAAACATTGCATATGTACGTACATAGAGTACATTGCAGTACATACCGTACGATGCGCGCGCACTCTGCTTTTAGTCAATGCTTCTTCAAATATTGCAAAGTGGATTTTCTCATCACAGGCATTCTCTCATCGCTCGTTTCTATCACCAGTAAGTCCATAGTAGTAAGTGCATACGTTGTCCATACATGAAGGACGATGGAGCATCCAGTTGCCTGCCACTGTCTGAAAAGCGAGGCCTTTACTTACAGTATGTATAGTACTATGTTATGTATGTACACTATGCACAGTACACGCATTTATACTGCTTTAGGTTTGTGCGCCATCGCGCGCCCATGGGAAAGCATTTTGATTGGTGTCATGGGCTCTTCTTTGGCAACTGGCACTCTGCAGTGCAGAGTCTGCACTTGATGGAACGATTACACGTTGATGATCCCGTAGGCGTGATTCCTGTGCATCTTGTCGGTGGTATTTGGAGTTTACTGTCAGTTGGATTCTTCGCATCACAAGATGGGATACGGGTAAGGTTACTCGTACCTAAATAAATTACGCGGATGCTCCCGCTATGTTGTGACTTGTGAGCATCCTTGGCTTGATTGGCATTGATTGACATGACGTATGTACTGTGTGGTGTGCATAGAACTTGACCCAAGGAAATGATGGCTTGGTCCACGGTGGCAGTGGATTTGTTATGGGTGTGCAAGCGATGACGGCTTTACTGGTAGCCAGCTGGAGTTTGATCATGGCGTTCTTGATGTTCAAGGTTAGAATATTGCGCATCGCACTGTATTGTATGCGTATGTACATACATTAGTTACAGTTCTGAGGTACCGTACCATAAATACGTACAATATTTCCAGGCTTTGGCGATATCTCCGTTGGGATTTCGATTGTCACCTGAGGAGGAGCGACTGGGTTCAGACTTTGTCGAGCATCGGCTAAAGAGAGGGACACATCCCGCCACCTTTCGCGACTGCATTGAAGAAGTGCCAACGAGTGAAGAAGATGGTCGCAAACAAAGCGAAAATGAGCCGCGAATCAACAACAATCGGTCTGATATGAACGGCCGATGCAAATTGACAGACACTCTGTGAATATCGCTTTTTACACAACATATTTTTATACCCACGGTAACAACCATGCTTTTTACTTTTTCCGATGCTGCAGCTACAGCGCATTCATAATATCTCTGTGTGTACAAACGGTACCTACCTACCTCTTCTTTATTACCTCTTATTCACTACCTTGTATGTATGTACCAGCCTACATTGTCGGTGGAACAGTATGAGGCCTGTTTTCAAGTCTAGAAACTTGCCTGCAGCGTGTTCCTTTCACAAGTATGTATGAGTAGGTGTCGTTGGAACATTGCGGTGTCGAAGAAGTTGGTTTGACAAGAGGGGCAGCAGTAGCCTTGGAAGCGTGCGAGTCCGTTGCTTCTGCTCTGCCTCTCCACGTTGGCGCGCAATTCTTGTGTCAGGTGGCGCAGATAGAACTCTGGTGTTGCATTGGCGTGCTTATGTAGGTGACGTCGGAAGGCTTCGATAGATCTGAGACCGCGCTGACATTCCTGAAGCCGTACAGAAAGGAAAATTTTCACGCCTAATTTTCCCACTTATACGTACAATAATTACCTAATTCCTTTGGGACTCGAACCGATCCCTTACATACATACTGTCATGACTGAAATTTGTGGCGTGCCGGAGCTTGGCACTCCTTCGAGTACATAGGTAAGATACCTATGGTACGTACACAGTTAAGTGTATTTACGTAATAGCGGTGTCACAAAATAGTACAAGATTATTTCCTTTACCTTTTCTGGGCAGATGTAAATGACGCCGTCCACGCATGAGCGCAGATGCTTCTGCAGATCCGTCAAATGTCCGTACTGTCTGTTGCAGCGTTTGCAGCAGTGATATTTGCCAGTATGCACGCGTTGCACGTGGCGTTTGAGCGAGTAGGAGCGGGTGAACGCCTGAGGGCAATTGACGCATTGGTACTGCGGCTGTGCAATCCGGTCTCTCACGCGTTGTTGTTTCGACCGCTGCTTATCTTCTCTACTTCGCTGCTGCTGACCAAGCTCAAGATGCACGGTACTACTGGAGTTGGTAACGGATTCTTCAGGCGGCGATTTGTAGGGCACTTCTTGCAGTAGTTGTGGCTGTGGTTGTTGTTGGGCTGATGATTGGTTGAAGTGATGTAGTCGCTGCGTTTCTTCAGTTTGCGATGGGTGAGCAGCAGCAGCAGCAGCAGAGTACGGATTCATTTCAGCGTCGTACGGTTGCTAAAAAGAAGTGGGCAATCCACGCATGCGGCTTTTTCAAAGTTCACAAATCGCATTCGCCATTACGATCCACACACAGTACGACCATGTGTTAACGTATGTATTGCACTTTGTGTATGTTCAATGTTCATGTACCTACGTATTGTGTATGTACGTAATATCTACTTCAGACTCTTTCTTACCACATTTCCGAAACAGAGCACCGTTTCTCGATTTCGATTTGCCTCCTCGATCGTCAGCTGCCGTTGTTGTTCGAGTGACAGCAAAAACCCTGCTTCTTCCATGTCCTTTTCGTCTACGACTTTCACGACCTCTATGTCATCGCCACTGCTCCTCTCCTCCCACGCTCCCAATATTCCAGCGGATGCAGTCGTGCCATCGAAGCTGTGCCAGGTATCCGCATTTTTCTGATTGGTCTCGTGCGGATAGAAGGCGTTCCAATAGTTATTCTGCTCGCTCATTGAAAACCCCTGGAGTTGATGGTGATCCATCTGGGGTTGCAGTACATCGCTGCAACCGTATTGATGACATTCTATTGCCTGTGGTTGTAGATTTAGACGCGGGTTGTAGTGGTCATCGATGCTTCTGAAATGAGTGTTCCAATTTGGATATCTGATCGGCGGGATACCAGATGACGTTGAGTAGAGTTGGTTGCGGAAAGACGTGAACAGAGCGTTCTCCGGATTTTGGGACATGCTTGATCAGTTTCAAGCGCTGAACAGTCTCCGATACGTTTTACATGATACTACACAACGGAGGTGTGTGGATGCAAAATCTAATTTGCACCTATAATGTGCCCGACTACCGTATGTATGTATAATGTCGCCAAATTTTCCAGTTCGTCTGCTTGGAGTTTGTATTGGTCATTGTTCCGTTCGGATTCAGCTTTGTGCGCGCCACAGTGATGCACGTACAAATAGTACAATGTACATACAGTATGTATGCATACTGTATGCAGTGTGTATGTACGTATACTTCCAGTCCAGCTAAGCATGCATTGCCATGTACCCACGTTCACGTACGTGTGAAATAATCTACATACCTGGGCGCTGCACGCCTAGTAAAATCCAGGTTTCGTTACAAAAATAAATCTAGGTACAAGGCCAATGCATTAGGATTGGTCCATTTAATTATCGCGTCTGCAGTAAGTATATTTATCTAACTGTCGAATGTCGATGCGGTGGGCTGATGCTTTTGTGGTCATTACCGTTATGTATGTACACTCAATTCCTACCGTACATATCATGTACATACACACCCACACAAGAACGTGCGAATGGCCATACATACCGTATTTACCGGTGCATAGCCCCATGGGGGTATGCAAAAATTGAGAGGTTCCATATGGGGTTATGCATAGGGGGGGGGGGGGGGTATGCCCATGCATGGGACATTTTTATGTTTTTGAGAGGTGCGCAGAAGCATATTTTTTAGGTCAAAAGCACGTGTTTTAGGGCATAATTGAGGTCAAAACAGGGGTATTCTAGTACAATACACCCCCAAGCAGGCTTATAGGCAGCTTAGCTTGGTGTGGGAGTGGCTGTGGGTACCATATGACCAGCGTACATAGGTAGGTTCAGGTGCTGTACAGTACATGGGGTATGCATAGGGGCGGGGGGGGGGGGTTATGCATTGGGCATTTGTATGTTTTTTATGTTATTTTATTTTATTTTTATGTTTATTTTATTTTATTTTATTTTTATGTTTTGCCAATATGGGCGTATGCATTGGGGGGTTATGCACCGGTAAATACGGTATACATATGTACACGTACAAATGGCTTGTTTGTGGTGTACATGGAACAAAGGAGAAACTGGTTACGATTCAAGAATAGCAAATCGCCTAGTGTCGCCAGCCGTAACTGTACAACTATGCATGTCACGCATCGTCAAGCATGTAATGAGGCTTATTATGTAGCTTAATCAGTACTTATATTATTAGCTTTGCGTCAAAGCTTGCTGCTGCTTTGATTTGTTGAGCATGCTGAGCAGAGCACTAGGGGAGAAGAGAAGCTGCACAGGGGTCGGAACAGATTACGCCACAGAGCATGCTCAGGAGTAAAAAAGATGACTGGGCTACATCAGTAGCACACGACAATATCCGCATGACGATAGGATACTGGCACAGTATGCATTACGTTACGTAAGAACGTGGAATAACTGTACATAGGTGCGTAGTTTTTGTGAGTGAGCAGATCACTACTTGTGTCAATGGATTGATCTGCTTCTGTATTCACAGCATTCTACGTACTAGCCGGAAATGGCGGCGGCTGAATCATGATCGTTCTTCCACCTTCTCCTCTACCAGTTTTGGTGTCCACGACAGACCAGGGCTTGCTGCCGTCCTCGCTTCTCAACCCTGAACCAAGAATATGCCAACGATGCATTGGCGGCATTCTTGCTTGCACTGGATTGCTCAACATTATCAAAATTAAGACTAGTAAGCACAAGAGGAGCAGTTTGAAAAAGTGGGCAGCCAAGCCAGTGCGTGAGTCGAACACGCAGTGTAATACGGGATTACGCCCCTCTTAGCGCACGACCCCATTTGACTGCACAGCTCAACTTCTCAAACTCCCACTCTTGTACCTCGTCACCAGGCTTGCACACGCTCTTTTTATTGACCGCACAGACTTGCGGTAGACTCTTAATACCACCAGACGTATGATGTTACCGTCAGGGCCTGGGTGGTTGTTATGGTAACACAGGACATGATGAAATTATCAATACAGATGGTTAATTCGGTAATTACCAGAGTTGAAGGTACCATACCGGCTTTGCCTTGTTCGCGTTTCAGCTTTGCCCCTTCTCCATCTGGAGTTAATTTTCTGCTCTGTTTGTTAAAACAGCTGAAGAGGAGCAGATAGCCCAGGTGCCCGAGAAAGAAAACCACTTCAAACACTGCTATGATCGATAGACCGATGTAGAGACCTGCAAAAAGCACTTGACTAAAGTGAGAACAAGGTAAGGTAAAGGTGACAAAAACACTTGACTATGTACCTACCTATATGTACGTATGACCGCTATATTTTGGAACAAAAATATCTATCAATCTTGATAATTTTGGGGAATGTTGCGCACTGTAAGGTAGGCATATAGTTTTTACGCTTCGCTGAGTTTTAACTCAAACTCAATTTTCGTTACCAAGAATTCCACCGATATCTGCGAAAAGCCGAATCAGTGTGTAGGCCGGCTCCTCGGCTATGAGCTCGAAATTGAGGTCTTGATAGAAAATTTGAACGTTCAACAGATCATTTGCCTGGTATTTGCCAATCAGGTTATTCTTAGAAGTCTCTCTCTGCGCACAATAAAAGCAATGACTGGTAGGTATGCCTAATTATAAATACTACCACACAGTTCGTACCTAGATACAGTGGTCAGTTACCAAAAAACGCGGCAGGGTAAGCTCTGTTGCTGGGTCATTTACGGACAACTTAACACTTTCTAAACGGCGCAATGTTACATTTGAATCAGAAAAAGTTTAAATCACTATGGAACATCTGCGCAGTGCGCAGTTTAGAAAGTGTTACAGCTGTGGAGAAATGGCGGTCCAGCGAGCTCACTGCGGCATGGACCACTTTAAAGTTGTCCTTATATGACCCAGCATCAGAGCTACCCTCCAGCGTTTGCGGGTATGTAGTGAGTTGATTAGTGACGCCGTTTACGTGGTTGTTGTTGTGCAGAATATTATTGTGCATCAAGCCTCACTTTTTTCCTCAATTGCTGGTACTGCATGCCAGGCCACTCACTCTGTGAGATGACTCGGCGAAAGAAGACTTCTTCACAGGGAACACGACAACCACAGCCCAACCTATTCCAGAGCAGTTTGCGACGAACGCGATTGAGACAGGCGCGCACTCTGTTGAACCGACGGCCCACTCCCAGCAGATTACATCGATCGTAGCATGTTCGTTGGTTTCCGATACTGCTATCATTCTTTGCTGACGTTCCGTCTGCGACAGAAGGCATGTTTGTTTGTACCCTCTTCTTCTAGTCACGCCAGTACGTACTTTTACTTTACCGAAATTTTCAAAAGTGCAAGTAACGGTCACTATCGTGGATTGAAGGATTCAGGTGGGTATAGGGTGGAAATTATTGGTCACTGGGTGGGGGTGAAAATTGGAGTAGCCAACAGTTTGCTTACCTTTGAAGCATATGGTGGACTCTTCTGTGCACTGAAAGAAAAGACTAAACACATAAGAATGAAAGTACTACGTATGTTAAGGTCTCAATGCCCTGTTTTTCTGAGCATGGACTCCTGTACTACTAGTGAAGTATCTGGTGATATCTAATTCCAGCTGTTTTCACTTCCTGACACCATACGATCATCCGTCTGCTTGTTTTCCGTTCGCTGTTTCCGCTCCAGTCGCGCTCTCTGCGCTCGTCTTCGTACTATGCAGGGACAACTGTCTATGCATGGACTTCTGGATAACTTTAGTCCAGGCTCTCCTGAGCCAACGAAAGCGAGTTGAGAGGAGATCAAGATATCGATCGAAAGCTTGTTACACGATCTCTTTGACGAGCCATAGAGCGCCTCTTGAAACGGCCTCTCCGTGGCGCTATTCTTGATTGAAACGATAACTTTTTCAAACACGTTCTTCTTGGATAACTTTGCGTAGAGGCAACGTAGAGAGGCGCCGCAGGTACCGATCGATTCCTCTCGTCAAGACGCGTTGAATGGTGTGCCGCATGTTGAAAAATCCCCAGTGGTTCCTTCGGAACACCCAAATCGCGTGGTTTTTGGGGCGTTCTTCGGCGTGTCGTACTGCGCCGAATACAAGAGCTTTGGCGCTGCCGTTTGGTGTACGTGTAGAGGAAGGGTTGTTCTATATTTACATGATAAGTGATCACTTTTATCTTGCACATAACGGCTACGAGGAAGCCTCAAATTTGGCTCCGAAACAGGGCATTGAGACCTTAAGGTATGCAAAACCGTATGTAGTTTTCTTTATACAATGTGTTTCATATTATACTCTCCGGATGGTTGTTTATGTCTCTATCTCCATTCTTCACTATGAGGTGTCATTTTCAAATGCGGTTTTTGCAATACGTAGCCAAGGCTTCAACGTTTATACATGCAAAATTTCAATTGCTAGGCGGACAGGAAGTGGCTCAAAACAGCTCAGAAAGACTGACCTCAGAAATCGGGGATTTTCCTAATATTGTTACACAATAACAGTCGTTTTAGGTTTAGTTTTATTTAGCAACTCCGCCCGCCGGTTATGTCGTACTGTCGTTTTATTGTGACTACAATGTTTTCTGTTGTTCATGCTCTTGTATGTATGTATGTATGTTATGTATGTACACCTAAAGTTTGCATGGCCTTACTCCTGCATTCCATACGTGTGTGGATCCAGTTGTATTAGTGCTATGCTGCTGGTGTTTTCCTTTTGCTTTGTCATGTAAATGAGACCAGTAAAACCATTCATTCATTCAATAAAGAGCACATTCTATCATCCAAAAGCTAACAAGAATTTGTTGAGGTGCTCGTTCGAGCAAGAAAATTTGGGGGGCCAGCTGAGGGGTGAACATGTAGCATTTGAGTTATGGGGCCTACCTATTACTGCACACAAGTTGAGAATGACTGAAACAAGATTCTGTTTGGGGCCTACCTATTACTGCACACTAGTAGAGAGTGACTGAAACAAGATTCTGTAGGGGGCCTACTTATTACTGTACACAAGTAGAAAGTGACTGAAACAAGATTCTGTTTGGGGCCTACCTATTACTGCACACTAGTAGAGAGTGACTGAAACAAGATTCTGTAGGGGGCCTACTTATTACTGTACACAAGTAGAGAGTGACTGAAACAAGATTATGTAGGGGGCCTACCTATTACTGCACACAAATAGCAATGAAATTAAACAAGCGTGTGTATGGGGCCTACCATATGCTACACAGGTCGCAATTGACTGAAACAAGCGCGTGGGGGGCTTTTCTCCTTCAGCGTGTGGGGGGCTTTTCACAAAAAAGTGCATTCATGGCCCCATCAACGTTTTTGCTGTGGGCCTGATAGTAAAGATACTATCAGCCACCATTTTTGCTGAGCAAAAACGTTGATGGGGCCATGAATGCACTTTTTTGTGAAAAGCCCCCCACACGCTGAAGGAGAAAAGCCCCCCACGCGCTTGTTTCAGTCAATTGCGACCTGTGTAGCATATGGTAGGCCCCATACACACGCTTGTTTAATTTCATTGCTATTTGTGTGCAGTAATAGGTAGGCCCCCTACATAATCTTGTTTCAGTCACTCTCTACTTGTGTACAGTAATAAGTAGGCCCCCTACAGAATCTTGTTTCAGTCACTCTCTACTAGTGTGCAGTAATAGGTAGGCCCCAAACAGAATCTTGTTTCAGTCACTTTCTACTTGTGTACAGTAATAAGTAGGCCCCCTACAGAATCTTGTTTCAGTCACTCTCTACTAGTGTGCAGTAATATGCTGTGAATTCGTGCTCCTGTCACGTGATGTAGGGCCTACAGACATCACGTGCTCGTGCTGCGCAGAGGCGAGAGAGAGCGCGTTTGCGCCTGCGCAGGAGGAGTAGAAAGAGTCAGTTGTTGTTTTCACGAACATAAGGAGCGGTTGTGCTGTACTAGGATTGCCCCTGCAGTTGTATCTATTCTGTGTACTGGAATAATAAATAAAGGACAAAACTCATAACATTTTTGGTGGAGCTGCTGCGGTAAAGATTCCGCGTACAAGATTCTGCTGCTGAAGTGCGGCAGTGGCAGTGGCAGGAATTGCTGCTGCAACGGATCTGAATTACGTAGCTGCTGCTGAGGAAGCGCGACGGCGGCGGCAGGATTTGCTGCGGCACAGGAACTGATCAGAATCAGCTGCTGCTGAAGCGCGGCGGCGACGGCGGCAGCAGGATTTGCTGCTGCACAGGAACTGATCAGAATCAGCTGCTGCTGAAGCGCGGCGGCGACGGCGGCGGCAGGATTTGCTGCTGCACAGGAACTGATCAGAATCAGCTGCTGCTGAAGCGCGGCGGCGGCGGCGGCTGAAGCTGAAGCTGCTGCTTGTTTGAAGAAGCCCGGGCCCGGGGCGAATGGAAGTGAAGACGTCGTGTTGTAGTTTGTGTGTGCTCGTAATTGTGCATGTACTGTAACGGTTGCCCAGAGTGCTTGCCATTGTAAGTACAGGGTTTCGAACCAACTCGGCTTGGAAACTCTGGTCAACTGCTACGTTGAGCATAGGGAGGTAGCTAGGCAGTGTCCGGTGCTAGTAAAGTGACACTGGCCTGCTGCCCCTGCATGTGAGGAATAGGGTGATTGATCACCGTCTGTAGCAAACAGACGGCGCCTTGACGGAACGAAGAGAGGCGCATATCGCAGCCTGGTGCTGACCTTCTGTCGAGTCAGAGGGGAGAGGGTACTAGGAGTACTATCTCTGGACGCAGAGATTCTGGCTGCTGCAAAAAGGGCGATTGACCTCAGAAAGAGGGAGATATTTGCCCAGGGCGAGTTGACCTTGGAAGAAAGGGAGATATTCGCCTGGTTGATTTTCTAAAGGCGAGTTGACCTCGGAAAGAGGAAGATATTTGCCTCGGTTGATTTGCAAGCAGGGTGAGCGTGGCAAAGGCATAGGAGATAAAAGGGGAGCTGTTTATTTCGCGTTCGCGTACCCACGCCGGCCAGCAGCGGGCTGACCTTTTTCATTTACAACTGTCCCTGTACAAGGCATAGGAGCAAGAGGGAGGGAGTTGTTTGCTCGCCTTCCCGCAAAAACGCCAGTCAGCAGACCAGCTGACCTCTTCTTTTACAACAACTGTTCTGCCCAGTAGCGGGTAGTACATAGTAGGTACAGTACGTACACATCAAACGGGGATATTGTCAGTCAGCAAAACTGATTGACCTTCTCTTTTGCGGCCGTTTTTCCCTCACGCAAAGTCAGTCCATTTGGATACGCACATAAAAACACGCACGAACGTACATCAAAAGGGGGGCCATCACAAGTAAAAAAAGGGAACCAAATAGGCAAAGGACACCAACAGAAAACCAACAGAAGAAAACAACTCAGAAACTGAAGAAGAAAAGAAGCAGTATGGACCTACTCACATCCCAGCTAAGTACCAAGAAGGGACAGGTGCCCATATACAGCGGTCACCCCACAGAGTCAATTTCTGAAACGATCAACGGCTTTCGAGCATTGGCCATCGCTGACGGCTATACGGACAAGCAGAAGGCCCAGAAGTTTGTAATGGTCCTGTCAGGGCGCGCCCGAAGGCGATACTTGGACGAATTCCCAGAGGAGGTTAAAGAAAGCTGGGAACGACTGAAGGTGCACTTGATGCAGGAGTTCGCAGGGCCGCGAAGCAACGAGATGCATGCCAGTGCATTCATGAACCGCAGGCAGGAGGAGGGAGAGCCGGCGGCACAGTTTCTGGACTCTCTCACGATACACGCAAGGGAAGGATTCCCCAGCTTCTCCATTGAGAACAGAGAGAGCCTGATACGACAGCAGTTTCTGGGTGGCCTACGGCCACCACTGGCCACATTTATGCGCCAGTTTCACAAAACGGCGAACCTCAAGGAGCTGGAAGAAGCTGCTACGGACTTTGAGATCGCTCCAAAGCTGGCCTGCGGCCTCACGGAGATCACCGGTCAAGTGAGAGACACCGGAAGAGTCTTGGCTGGCCTGGCTGTGAAGGAGAAAGAAGAGGCCACTCCCACGGTGACACCACCTCAACAGAAGCACACCAAGCCAGCCTACCAGAAGAAGTACACCCACAGCAAGCCCCAAGGAAAGCCGCTGTTCAAGTGGACTGATAGCGGTCAGCCGATATGTCATGCCTGCAAGAAGCCTGGGCATCTCAAGCGAGAGTGCAAAGCAAATCAGAGAACCCGAACCACTGGAACGACATCGCGTCATGCGCCACCTGGACGAGGCGCCAGAGTCAGAGTGGTGGAGACTGACGCAAGCATTGAAGAGCACAGCAAGGAGGAGGAGGAGGAGGACAGTCCAGTGGAGCTGGACCTGCTGCCTGGAGGAAGAAGGCAGTCTTCCAATGTCCTCTTCCTGGCGGTGGGTGCCAGCCTCCTCCTGATGCTGGTCAGTGGTGCTGGAGCCCACCGCACTGACTTGCATCTGTGTAGTGGGTGGATGGGCGCGAGTCTGCAGTTGGCACCAAATTGGGAAGCATCCAAGGAGGTCAATATCACTGCCATCCGTTCTCACTACCAACAAGATGGGCTAATGAAGCGATTACGACTTCGACTGTACCACCTCCATGTCCGGCGTAAGGCCATCCAGGGAACGATGTGCTCTTGCAGTCGTCTTCAGATACGGAGCTACCATGGGTTTCTGCAAGACACTGGAACTACCATGTATGACAGAACACCAATCCCACTGGATGAGTTGCAATGCCATCGGATGCAACGGTGGAAGAAAAGTCCCGCTGGAGACCTCAGCTGGGATGGGATGGAGTGGAAGAGCCCTTGGGCTCCATGGCCCTACCCAAACACAGGGCTGTTGAAGTGTTGCACCTGGCAAACCATGGAACAGACCATCTGCTCTGCTCGAAATGTATCATTGGAAGCCACTGTAGGGGCCATTGGTACCATCACCTCCCCATGGCACACTGTCTACCAGCCCTGCAATGCATCAGAGGTCTGCCTGGAGCCCCTGGAAAACTGCAATGGAAATGATGGAGTCTGCACACTGAAAGGGGGCCCCACCCTGCTTTGGGACCCCACTGCGCTGCCTACTGAGACTTTCTGCTTGAAGGAGGCCTCCCGCCTGCAATGGGGCACGGCCTACACAGTTGCTGGAACCTACCAAGTGTCAGCTGGGAACAAGGAAGCTACCACTGCCAATCGCCAGCTAATCTGGGCGCCGGATGATGGTGATGGAAGCCCAGTCATCTGGAAGTTCAACCAGGGTCAGAAACTCGAAAACCGTGGACTCGAACACCTCCTCACCTGCAGTGGAGAAAAGCCTGCCAACCCAGTCTTTTGGGCAGAAGGTGCCAGGGTTGTGGAAAGAGTGCAGCTGGAAGAGGCAGATGGCACCACCTCTTTGACAATGCTGGATCAGGTGGCCTTGCAGCAAGCAAAGCAGGAAGTGCAGCTGGAAGGACGGCGGTTGACCTACCTACTCGACCCACAGTCAGCCATCCAGGAGGAAGTACAGTGGAAGAACATCTCTGTGCGGGCCCACCACCATTTGCTCGCCATTGAACAGTGCTTCACGTTGAAGAATGCCACCTTCACTCAAGTCGCAGAGTCGCCCTGGCAAACCAGTATTCACGGTCCACGCCAGTTGATCCGTTTCCGAACCTCACGCACCTGGTTCTATGGCTTCTGGAATCCACAGACTGACCAAGTCTTTCCTGGTGCTTACCTGCAGATGGACCGACTGACCAACTACCTCCAGTCAACTGGACCTGGCCCCTGGATAGAGTACCTGCCTCGAGTGGGCCTGGAGAATTTACTAAACTGGAGCGGCACCCAGGTTCCCCTGGAGATACTGGCAATGTACCACCCACATCTGGGCGTGCAAATGTGGCCACTGCTGTCCACCCAAGCAGTGCGGGCATTCTCAACATTTCAACAGACATTGGCATTCAGAGGAAAAGACTACCCACGTGACCTGTTCTATCTCTGGTTGGTGGCCATGGTCATCTATGCCACAATCATCCTGATCGTGTTGCATTGCTCTCCATGTTACCCCTGCTTCAGAGCAGCCAATCCATGGAGGCTTCTCTGGACTCTCTGGAAGAAGTGGGCAAGCAGAAATGAATGCAGTGGACTAGGGTACAAGCTGGTTGGCCACAGGAATCAGCGACAGGTGGCTGGAAGAATACCTCTGCCCTTGGCTCCATCCAATGGAAGGAGAAGGAGCTTGACGTGGGACCAGCTGACAGAGATGGCCCATGGAACTACCAGAGTCCGGATACTGCTTGCCGAAGGGGCTGCTGGAGTGGAACGGGATGTACAGCACATCCCCGGTTGTGTTGTGACGATGAATGGTCAACAGATGACCACCCTGCTTGACACTGGAGCCACCATTTCACTGATCGCCGAGAAGCATGTCAAGGAACTCGGCCTGCCTGTGGAGGGGGACCCCATCAGGTCTGCTGAAGCTCTCTCGGGCCACCAAGTCCCCTTGGAAGGAGTGGTGTTGCAGGATCTGAACATGGGTGGCCAGAGCCTGAAGAAGCAGAAACTATACGTGGTCTCTGACCTGGGCAGCTATGATGTCATCTTGGGAACTGACGCAATGGCACGTCTGGGCGCCATCCTCTTTGACCTGAAGAGAGGAAAGCTGCAAATCTACAAGCGGGCTCCAGCAGCTGTGAAGCATGTCAGCAACCAGAACCCCGTCAGACTGACAACCAATCTGGTCCTTGCCCCAACCACAGAGACATTGGTGATGTGTTCAGTCCCAAAGGCTAAGCATGGCAAGGACTACCACATGGACCCCTGGCTGCCATTTGAAAGGAAGAAGGGTATCCAGGCTACACCAGCCTTGGTCACGGCTCACAATGGGACAGTGCCAGTCATGCTGCTAAACCCCCACCCAGTGGCACTTCGGTTGTATGCTGGCACCAGAGTCGGGCAACTGTTGGGGAAAACTGGGACAGCCAGGGTAATGACAACCACTGCAAGCAATGGCTTTTCCTTGTCTCCAGTGTCCAGAGCTGCAGTTGGCAAGAAGACCCAGGACCCACCTGATGGCCTGGCACAGTTCAAGCTAGGCAATACTCAGCTGACCCCAGAGCAACTCAAGCAACTGCAAGACTGGCTCCAGGAGAAACTGAAAGAAGGCCACTTCTCCAGTGAAGATGGAGAGATTGGATGCATCCCTGGAGTAGAACACCACATTCACACTGGTGACCATCCTCCCATCAGCCACAGACGTCCTCGTGTTGAGATGAATCGCCGATATGAAGTCTCGGAGATGGTGGCAGACTTGGAGAAGAAGGGTGTGATTCGCGCCAGTGCATCTCCATGGTGCAGTCCCATCGTCCTGGTCCAGAAGCATGATGGAACAACACGCATGTGCGTGGACTACAGGGCTGTCAATGCTGCCAGCTCTGGCGATGCGTACCCACTGCCAGTCATCACAGAAATCCTGGATTCTCTGGGAGCTTCCAAATACTTCAGCTCACTGGATGTAACATCTGGGTATCACCATGTGAAGATGGCTGAGGAAGACGTCTGCAAGACAGCTTTCATCACACATGAGGGACTCTATGAGTACCTGCGAATGCCATTTGGCTTGAAGACGGCACCTGGAACATTCCAGCGAGCAATGAACCATGTGTTTCGAGGCATGACCCCTGGAAGAGTCCTTGTCTACTTGGATGACATCTTGATTCATAGTCCCACCTGGGAGCAGCATCAAAATGACCTGGAAGAGGTGTTTGCCAGACTGAAGAAGTTCAACATAAAGCTGAAGGCGAAAAAGTGTCACTTCTGTTCACCAACCCTGGAGTACCTGGGACACATCATCTCTGCAGAAGGAGTCAAGCCAGATCCCAAGAAGATTGAAGCTGTTGGCAATTTTCCTGCACCCAAGAACATCACAGAGCTTCGCCGTTTTCTAGGGATGGCTGGATACTACAGACGATTTGTGCCCCATTATGCCCAGCAGGCTGCACCACTGTTCAAGCTGCTAGGGAAGAACCAGAGTTGGACCTGGGAGACAGCCCAGAAGACAGCATTTGAAGACCTGAAGAAGTTGCTTACCACCACACCAGTGCTGATGGCACCACAGTTTGGCAAGCCCATGACTCTGTCAACAGATGCATCCTATCAAGGCTTGGGATGTGTGCTGGAGCAAGCTGACGGTGATGGCAACCTCCGTCCCATCGCTTTCAAGTCACGACCACTCAGAGGTGCAGAAGCCCGCTACACAGTTACTGAGCTCGAGTGTCTGGCAGCCACCTGGGGGCTCAAGTCATTCCGGCCCTATCTGATTGGCTGCAAGGTTCACCTGTTTACAGACCACAATGCACTTCAATGGGTGCTGAAACAGTCCAGCCCAAATGGGAGGCTGAATCGCTGGTCACTGGCACTGCAGGAGTTTGATCTTGAGGTGACTTACAGGCCCGGCCGGAAGCATGAGAAGGCAGATGCATTGTCCCGGGCACCAGTTCTGGCAGTCACGGTGGCTAAGGATCTCCTTCAGCACCAACTGGATGACCCGCTCAGTCAGCAAGTGTCCCAGTACTTGAGAGATGGAAGTCTTCCTGCTGGCAAGGCCAACCGGAGTCAAGTGGGCACCCTTGCTGCCAAGCTGGAACTGGACCCAGATGGATACTTGGTCCTCAAAGCACCCCGCCTGCAACGAGAAGACCATCGAAAGCCAAGATATCTGCCACCAGCCTTGAGACGGTCCATCCTGGTGGAGTACCATCAAACATCACTAGGTGGTCACCCAGGGATTACAAGAACCACTGACAGGATCCGACTGCAATATTACTGGCCTGGCATGAGACAGGATGTTGAGGACTTTGTGGCAGCCTGCCATGACTGCCAAGCCAGGAAGAACCCACGGACACTTTTGCCCACTCTGCACATCCAGAGTACTGCCCCTTGGGAACTGGTGGAAGTCGATGTCATGGAACTGGCACTCACAGAAAGAGGGAAGAAATACATCATTGTCTTCATTGACCATTTCACCCGCTATCCTGAAGCATTCCCCACTGCTGATCAGTCTGCTGAAACTGTGGCCACGCTGCTCTATGATGAAGTCATCACCCGGCATGGTGCCCCTCGTACCCTCTTATCAGACCAGGGTCGCAACTTTAACTCACAGCTGGTGCGCCAGCTACTGAACATCATGGGCACCCGAAAGGCAACCAGCACTGCCTATGCGCCACAGACCCAAGGACTCGTGGAACGAACCAACCGATCCCTGCAGGATGCTCTGGCGAAGGTTATTGAAGAAGAACGGCAGTCTGACTGGGACATTTTCCTGCCGTCAATTCTTTTCTCCCTGCGGAACACCCCAAATTCCACCACCGGCGAGACGCCACACTACCTGCTCCATGGCTATGATGCCAGCTTGCCATTGGACCGTGCGCTGAATTTCAACCCCAGCCCATATGTCCAGGTGGATGATCTCCCCTACATCGATTCCCTGCAATATCGCCTGACCAAAGCCTGGCGCATTGTGACTGGCATTTCTGGAGCTGCAGCAGAGGATGCAACGACTTGGGTCCCAGACCTGCAGATCGGGGACCTGGTACTCCTGAAGCAGCCGGCCTACCCCTCCCGCGGGGCCAAGCTGGGAAGGCCGTGGGAAACAGGGCCGCTGACAGTCACCCAGGTGTACGACAACATGAACATTGATGTCCAGGATCCGGCACATGGGTTTCCCCCACTGCGGGTTCATCGCCGACGCGTCAAGCGCTACCGGCAACTGCCCAGCGATGTCGACCCAAACCTAGAGCCAGAGGGTGAGTAAGGTATCTCTGTAACTGCACAAGGGTTCGACCCCATTGTAAACGCGCACCCTAGCTCAAACTACATTATGTAACGTCAGGTTGCTACATACAGCTGGTTACGTACATACTTAGCTAAATGCTTTGGTATACCCTACGTATTTTGCACACAAGCCTAATTACAGCCTGCTACAATTATGCACGTATGCCTAATCACATACGCAGTACTCGGGTTTCGTCCCCTAACACCCCTGGGCACTGGCCCTGTATCGTTTTAAGTACTATTAGCTACAATATGTACACGCGCCGGCCCCTAAGGGCCAATTTGTTTGGTGTATAACCGTCTGTACGTATTGGGATTCCACTTTGATTGATGGTACTTTTCTTTCTATTCCTATTTCGTACTATCTCGTGCCTGTATTGTATACGTACACTGCCTACATTGTGGTATTTAAATGGGAGTCCCAATAGGTACGAGCAATTTGCAAAGTAGGCGCACTTCGCCAATTGCTCTAGAAAGGCCACTAGGTAGTTTGGGTTCATGTATTTTGATTTGGTAAGGTTCATGGCTTATTAGCTCGTTAGTACACAATGGTGCTTTGACGTGTTGTAAGTGCTATGTATGATGCACAATGTTGCTTGATGTATGCTATGTATGATGCACAATGTTGCTTGATGTATTGTGTAAGTTCTATGTATGATGCACAATGTTGCTTGATGTATTGTGTGGGTGCTATTTGCTATGTTTTCTTGGGAAGCATGCACAGATGCCGATGTTAACCAGTGGAGCTGACAGCTGGAGGGTGGTGGTGACCAAGCGAGACCTTCTCCAATTGACTTCAGAGATCCTCATGTGCCCTTCGCCAACGTGGAGCACATCGCAATACTTTGGCGACACTGTGCCACTGGAGCCATGGTCGAAATACCATTGATGGCTGTTGCTGTACTCATGCTGATGGTTCCGCCCTGCTACCTATTGGGCCACTCCGTATTCATTCACAGCAGGATGCTGGCACGCGCATCTATTGGCGATCTCAATTAGAACACTACTCTCAACAACATCGCCATCGATTTCAATTCATCGAGAACTTTAATAGACAACATCGCCGTGGAATGCGACGTCTTGCGGCGGGGAGGTGCTGTGAATTCGTGCTCCTGTCACGTGATGTAGGGCCTACAGACATCACGTGCTCGTGCTGCGCAGAGGCGAGAGAGAGCGCGTTTGCGCCTGCGCAGGAGGAGTAGAAAGAGTCAGTTGTTGTTTTCACGAACATAAGGAGCGGTTGTGCTGTACTAGGATTGCCCCTGCAGTTGTATCTATTCTGTGTACTGGAATAATAAATAAAGGACAAAACTCATAACAAATAGGTAGGCCCCAAACAGAATCTTGTTTCAGTCATTCTCAACTTGTGTGCAGTAATAGGTAGGCCCCATAACTCAAATGCTACATGTTCACCCCTCAGCTGGCCCCCCAAATTTTCTTGCTCGAACGAGCACCTCAACAAATTCTTGTTTCCATTATGTTTTTGCTCATAAGTTTTACACTGCATACGGTAGGAATAAGACACATACGGAAACGGATAATTATTAATTCATAACCCTACATCTGGCACACAAGCGTTGAACGAAAAGTATTTGGACGCGCTCCAGCTGGGGATGTTTTTCTTCAGGAGAGGGTTCCATACCTGCGAAAAAGTTTCGAGTATGGGCCGAACAAAAATACGGTAGGCACAAGTAAAAAGCAGTCAGTTGACGATATATGTCACACGAAACAGTAGTATACAGCTTCTCGTCATCCGCGAATAGTTTTGCACATATAGAGTGAGGAATAATTTCAACAATATCGTTTACATAAAGCAGAAACAATAAAGGTCCAACTACACTTCCTTGAATAACACCGCTGGTAACTGGCTCACAATCAGAAAAAGCACCACCTACAGAGACTCGCTGCATACGATTGCTCAGAAATGCAGAGATCCATTTTAGTATGACTTCAAATATTTTCAAAACTAATTTTGGATGGCTCACAACACTATCGAAAGCTTTCTTAAAGTCTAAACTAGGCAGGCATAAGAGAGTGCGCAACTGGGCTTAGCAAAAGAAGCGGTCGCAGCTGTAGACTAGGCAAGCATAGCAGGGAGGTTGTACGTTGCGTGTACAGGGTGTCCCAAAATAAACCGGCCACCTTTCCATGCATGTAAAAAATCCACATGAAAATCTCAAGTGTCGTTCCAGAGTTACATGCACGGAAAGGTGGCCGGTTTATTTTGGGACACTCTGTATAAAGCATACGTATGCATGGAGCAAATGCAAAACACACAATTTCCTGTCAAAAAATTGGTGGGGCAGCTATACAACAAATATTGATGGGTCAAGCCTTTTACGGCCAAATATGCAGTACGGTATGAAATATATATGGTTGATGGGTCAAGCCTGAAAACCAAATGTAACGTAACGTACATGGCCGTATGATACGTACGAACTGAACACCCAACGGTAAAATTACTATGATCTGCTACAGTACGTACTGTATACTACGCCAGGAACACCCAACGGTACGTAAGTACGTACGTACCGTGCCAGAAATAACATACCATGCCAGGAACACCCAACGGTGCGTAAAGTACTATGAGCTGCTACAGTACAGTATGTACTACGCCAGGAAGCTGTAGACTAGGCAAGCATAGCAGGGAGGTTGTACGTTACGTGTACAGGGTGTCCCAAAATAAACCGGCCACCTTTCCGTGCATGTAACTCTGGAACGAGACTTGAGATTTTCACGCGGTTTTTTTATTTTGTAGCCAAGGATTCAGTTGAGATCTGTACAAAATTTTAGCTTCGTACACCCAGTGGAAGGTGCTCAAACACCTTCTTACTCCGGCGGTCAAAAACGAGGGTTCTTCTAACTGGTAGTGCCGATTTAGTGGTCTTTTGTGCATGGGTCCAATATATAACTAGTCTCGTAATGAAAAAGAAGTCCCAAAATGCTAGGAAATGTGAATCTCATGCAGTAACCCCAATTCAACCATAGCAAATGCATGGACAATTAAAAAAAAAATTAAAAAAACAAATTTTTTATTTGAGAAGATCAAGAGAGAATTCAGATGCAAAAGATGTGGTTTGGTTTTTTTTGGGAGTTTAACAGGGGTATCTTGTTCCATACATTTGTAAGCCCCCCGCCACCCCCCACCCCCCCCCCCCCCCCCCCCCCCCACCCGACCCGACGGCGAACGGGACGAGACTGAGATTTTTCTCCATATCTGAAGAAAAACCCCCCCACACCCACACGCAACACAACAACACCACAAACTACACCCACGCAAACACCCAACACAAACACACCGCCAAAAAACAACCAGCAGAACACCCAACGCAAAACTAGACCACAACAAACTACGCCAGAAGCAGACTAGGCAAGCAAAGGGAGTACGACACAGGGTCCCAAAAAAACCGCCACCCCACATAACTCTGAACGACACTGAGATCAGCGATTTATTGAGCCAAGAGTCAACGAAACACAAAAATCAGCATAGTCCACAACTCAGAACGACGGAATCTCGAAGTCAAAATGACGTTTCTTCAGTAGAGAGAAAAACTAGTCTAATTTTCAAGAACCCTGTCCAGCATTGCTATGGTGATTGGGGTACTGCATGAGATTCACTTTCCTAGCTTTTGGGACTTCAATTTTCACCTTCGAGACTCAGTTCTATATTGGACCCATGCCGCCCTTCGGCCTCCTTGAAACCGTCGTAATTTGCCGCCGAAGTAAGAAGGTGTTCCGAGCGCCTTCCCTCGGTGTAAATAGCTGAAATTTTGTACAGATCTCAGTTGAATCCTTGGCTACAAAATAAAAAAAATCCGCATGAAAATCTCAAGTGTCGTTCCAGAGTTACATGTACGGAAAGGTGGCCGGTTTATTTTGGGACACTCTGTACACGTAACGTACAACCTCCCTGCTATGCTTGCCTAGTCTACAGCTTCCTGGCGTAGTACATACTGTACTGTAGCAGCTCAGAGTACTTTACGCACCGTTGGGTGTTCCTGGCATGGTATGTTATTTCTGGCACGGTACGTACGTACTTACGTACCGTTGGGTGTTCCTGGCGTAGTATACAGTACGTACTGTAGCAGATTCATAGTCATTTTACCGTTGGGTGTTCAGTTCGTACGGATCATACGGCCATGTACGTTACGTTACATTTGGTTTTCAGGCTTGACCCATCAACCATATATATTTCATACCGTACTGCATATTTGGCCGTAAAAGGCTTGACCCATCAATATTTGTTGTATAGCCGCCCCACCAATTTTTTGACAGGAAATTGTGTGTTTTTGCATTTGCTACCATCATACGTATGCTTCATCCAGAGTGTCCCAAAATAAACCGGCCGCCTTTCCGTGCATGTAACTCTGGAACGACACTTGAGATTTTCATGTGGATTTTTTACATGCATGGAAAGGTGGCCGGTTTATTTGGACACCCTGTACACGCAACGTACAACCTCCCTGCTATGCTTGCCTAGTCTACAGCTGCGACCGCTTCTTTTGCTGATTCCCAGGTGCGCACTCTCTTATGCCCGCCTAGTCTGACTTTAGAGCTTTCGATAGTGTTGTGAGCCATCCAAAATTAGTTTTGAATATTTGAAGTCATACTAAAATGGATCTCTGCTCTGCATTATTAAAGCAGATCGTATGCAGCTGAGCAATCGTTCTCTGCGGTCCTTGTAGGTGGTGCTTTTTCTGATTGTGAGCCAGTTACCAGCGGTGCTCGTTCGAGCAAGTTGTAGTTGGCCCATTGTTTCTGCTTAGGTGTAAACGATATTGCTGAATTTTTCCTCCCTTATATTGCAAAACTATCGCGAGACGAAAGCATACACGTTTCGGGACATATATCGTCAACGACGCTTTTTACTGGCCTACCGATTTTTGTTCGGCCCATACTCGAAACTTTTCGCAGTCTGGAAACCTATCCTGGAAGAAAGTCCCCCAGCTGGAGCGCGTCCTTTTTCTTTTCGTTCTCGCTTGTGTGCCGATGTAGGGTTCTGACCTTAATTTTCGTTTCCGTATGTGTCTTATTCCTACCGTATGCAGTGTAGAAACTATGAGCAAAAACATAATGGAAACAAGAATTTGTTGAGGTGCTCGTTCGAGCAAGAAAATTTGAGGCAGCTCAAGGGGTGAACATGTAGCATTTGAGTTATGGGGCCTACCTATTACTGCACACAAGTTGAGAAATGACTGAAACGAGATTCTGTTTGGGGCCTACCTATTTGTTATGAGTTTTGTCCTTTATTTATTCTTCCAGTCCAGATAGATACAACTGCAGGGGCAATCCTAGTACAGCACAACCGCTCCTTATGTTCGTGAAAACAACAACTGACTCTTTCTACACTCCTCCTGCGCAGGCGCAAACGCCGCTCTCTCTCGCCTCTGCGCAGCACGAGCACGTGATATTCTGTAGGCCCTACATCACGTGACAGGAGCAGCGAATTCACGAGCACCTCCCCGCCGCAGACGTCGCATTCCCCCGGCGATGTTGCTCCTCATTAAAGTTCTCGATGAATTGAAATCGATGGCGATGTTGTTGAGAGTAGTGTTCTAATTGAGATCGCCAAATAGATGCGCGTGCCAGCATCCTGCTGTGAATGAATACGGAGTGGCCCAATAGGCAGCAGGGCGGAACCATCAGCATGAGTACAGCAACAGCCATCAATGGTATTTCCACCATGGCTCCAGTGGCACAGTGTCGCCAAAGTATTGCGATGTGCTCCACGTTGGCGAAGGGCACATGAGGATCTCTGAAGTCAATTGGAGAAGGTCTCGCTTGGTCACCACCACCCTCCAGCTGTCAGCTCTCACTGGTTAACATCGGCATCTGTGCATGCTTCCCAAGAAAACATAGCAAACAGCACCCACACAATACATCAAGCAACATTGTGACATCATACATAGAACTTACACAATACATCAAGCAACATTGTGCCATCATACATAGCATACATCAAGCAACATTGTGCATCATACATAGCACTTACAACACGTCAAAGCACCATTGTGTACTAACGAGCTAATAAGCCATGAACCTTACCAAATCAAAATACATGAACCCAAACTACCTAGTGGCCTTTCTAGAGCAATTGGCGAAGTGCGCCTACTTTGCAAATTGCTCGTACCTATTGGGACTCCCATTTAAATACCACTATGTAGGCAGTGTACGTATACAATACAGGCACGAGATAGTACGAAAATAGGAATACAAAGAAAAGTACCATCAATCAAAGTGGAATCCCAATACGTACAGACGGTTACATACACCAAACAAATTGGCCCTTAGGGGCCGGCGCGTGTACATATTGTAGCTAAATAGTACTTAAAACGATACAGGGCCAGTGCCCAGGGGTGTTTAGGGGACGAAACCCGAGTACTGCGTATGTGATTAGCGCATACGTGCATAATCGTAGCAGGCTGTAACTAGGCTTGTGTGCAAAATACGTAGGGTATACCAAAGCATTTAGCTAAGTATGTACGTAACCAGCTGTATGTAGCAACCTGATCGTTACATAATGTAGTTTGAGCTAGGGTGCGCGTTTACAATTGGGTCGAACCCTTGTGCAGTTACAGAGATACCTTACTCACCCTCTGGCTCTAGGTTTCGTCGACATCGCTGGGCAGTTGCCGGTAGCGCTTGACGCGTCGGCGAGGAACCCGCAGTGGGGGACACCCATGTGCCGGCTCCTGGACATCACGGTGCAGGTTGTCGGACACCTGGGGGGCTGTCAGCGGCCCTGCTTCCCCACGGCCTTCCCAGCTTGGCCCCGCGGGAGGGGTAGGCCGGCTGCTTCAGGAGTACCAGGTCCCCGATCTGCAGGTCTGGGACCCAAGCCGTTGCATCCTCTGCTGCAGCTCCAGAAATGCCAGTCACAATGCGCCAGGCCTTGGTCAGGCGATATTGCAGGGAATCGATGTAGGGGAGGATCACCCACCTGGACATATGGGCTGGGGTTGAAATTCAGCGCACGGTCCAATGGCAAGCTGGCATCATAGCCATGGAGCAGGTAGTGTGGCGTCTCGCCGGTGGTGGAATTTGGGGTGTTCCGCAGGGAGAAAAGAATTGACGGCAGGAAAATGTCCCAGTCAGACTGCCGTTCTTCTTCAATAACCTTCGCCAGAGCATCCTGCAGGGATCGGTTGGTTCGTTCCACGAGTCCTTGGGTCTGTGGCGCATAGGCAGTGCTGGTTCCCTCTTCGGGTGCCCATGATGTTCAGTAGCTGGCGCACCAGCTGTGAGTTAAAGTTGCGACCCTGGTCTGATAAGAGGGTACGAGGCGGCACCACTGCCGGGTGATGACTTCATCATAGAGCAGCGTGGCCACAGTTTCAGCAGACTGATCAGCAGTGGGGAATGCTTCAGGATAGCGGGTGAAATGGTCAATGCAAGACAATGATCTATTTTCTTCCCTCTTTCTGTGAGTGCCAGTTCCATGGACATCGACTTCCACCCAGTTCCCAAGGGGCAGTACTCTGGATGTGCAGAGTGGGCAAAAGTGTCCCGTGGGTTCTTTCCTGGCTTGGCAGTCATGGCAGGCTGCCACAAAGTCCTCAACATCCTGTCTCATGCCAGGCCAGTAATATTGCAGTCGGATCCTGTCAGTGGTTCTTGTAATACCCTGGGTGACCACCTAGTGATGTTTGATGGTACTCCACCAGGATGGACCGTCTCAAGGCCCTGGTGGCAGATATCTTGGCTTCTATGGTCTTCTCGTTCCAGGCGGGGTGCTTTGAGGACCAAGTATCCATCTGGGTCCAGTTCCAGCTTGGCAGCAAGGGTGCCCACTTGACTCCGGTTGGCCTTGCCAGCAGGAAGACTTCCATCTCTCAAGTACTGGGACACTTGCTGACTGAGCGGGTCATCCAGTTGGTGCTGAAGGAGATCCTTAGCCACCGTGACTGCCAGAACTGGTGCCCGGGACAATGCATCTGCCTTCTCATGCTTCCGGCCTGGCCTGTAAGTCACCTCAAGATCAAACTCCTGCAGTGCCAGTGACCAGCGATTCAGCCTCCCATTTGGGCTGGACTGTCTCAGCACCCATTGAAGTGCATTGTGGTCCTGTAAACAGGCTAACCTTGCAGCCAATCAGACAGGGCCGGAATGACTTGAGCCCCCAGGTGGCTGCCCAGACACTCGAGCTCAGTAACTGTGTAGCGGGCTTCTGCACCTCTGAGTGGTCGTGACTTGAAAGCGATGGGACGGAGGTTTCCATCACCGTCAGCTTCCTCCAGCACACATCCCAAGCCTTGATAGGATGCATCTGTTGACAGAGTCATGGGCTTGCCAAACTGTGGTGCCATCAGCACTGGTGTGGTGGTAAGCAACTTCTTCAGGTCTTCAAATGCTGTCTTCTGGGCTGTCTCCCAGGTCCAACTCTGGTTCTTCCCTAGCAGCTTGAACAGTGGTGCAGCCCTGCTGGGCATAATGAGGGCACAAATCGTCTGTAGTATCCAGCCATCCCTAGAAAACGGCAAAGCTCTGTCGATGTTCTTGGGTGCAGGAAAATTCCCAACAGCTTCAATCTTCTTGGGTCTGGCTTGACTCCTTCTGCAGAGATGATGTGTCCCAGGTACTCCAGGGTTGGTGAACAGAAGTGACACTTTTTCGCCTTCAGCTTTATGTTGAACTTCTTCAGTCTGGCAAACACCTCTTCCAGGTCATTTTGATGCTGCTCCCAGGTGGGACTATGAATCAAGATGTCATCCAAGTAGACAAGGACTCTTCCAGGGGTCATGCCTCGAAACACATGGTTCATTGCTCGCTGGAATGTTCCAGGTGCCGTCTTCAAGCCAAATGGCATTCGCAGGTACTCATAGAGTCCCTCATGTGTGATGAAAGCTGTCTTGCAGACGTCTTCCTCAGCCATCTTCACATGGTGATACCCAGATGTTACATCCAGTGAGCTGAAGTATTTGGAAGCCCCCAGAGAATCCAGGATTTCTGTGATGACTGGCAGTGGGTACGCATCGCCAGAGCTGGCAGCATTGACAGCCCTGTAGTCCACGCACATGCGTGTTGTTCCATCATGCTTCTGGACCAGGACGATGGGACTGCACCATGGAGATGCACTGGCGCGAATCACACCCTTCTTCTCCAAGTCTGCCACCATCTCCGAGACTTCATATCGGCGATTCATCTCAACACGAGGACGTCTGTGGCTGATGGGAGGATGGTCACCAGTGTGAATGTGGTGTTCTACTCCAGGGATGCATCCAGTCTCTCCATCTTCACTGGAGAAGTGGCCTTCTTTCAGTTTCTCCTGGAGCCAGTCTTGCAGTTGCTTGAGTTGCTCTGGGGCCAGCTGGGTATTGCCTAGCTTGAACTGTGCCAGGCCATCAGGTGGGTCCTGGGTTTTCTTGCCAACTGCCGATCTGGACACTGGAGCAAGGAAAAGCCATTGCTTGCAGTGGTTGTCATTACCCTGGCTGTCCCAGTTTTCCCCAACAGTTGCCCGACTCTGGTGCCAGCATACAACCGAAGTGCCACTGGGTGGGGGTTTAGCAGCATGACTGGCACTGTCCCATTGTGAGCCGTGACCAAGGCTGGTGTAGCCTGGATACCCTTCTTCCTTTCAAATGGCAGCCAGGGGTCCATGTGGTAGTCCTTGCCATGCTTAGCCTTTGGGACTGAACACATCACCAATGTCTCTGTGGTTGGGGCAGAGGACCAGAGTGGTTGTCAGTCTGACGGGGTTCTGGTTGCTGACATGCTTCACAGCTGCTGGAGCCCGCTTGTAGATTTGCAGCTTTCCTCTCTTCAGGTCAAAGAGGATGGCGCCCAGACGTGCCATTGCGTCAGTTCCCAAGATGACATCATAGCTGCCCAGGTCAGAGACCACGTATAGTTTCTGCTTCTTCAGGCTCTGGCCACCCATGTTCAGATCCTGCAACACCACTCCCTTCCAAGGGGACTTGGTGGCCCGAGAGAGCTTCAGCAGACCTGATGGGGTCCCCCTCCACAGGCAGGCCGAGTTCCTTGACATGCTTCTCGGCGATCAGTGAAATGGTGGCTCCAGTGTCAAGCAGGGTGGTCATCTGTTGACCATTCATCGTCACAACACAACCGGGGATGTGCTGTACATCCCGTTCCACTCCAGCAGCCCCTTCGGCAAGCAGTATCCGGACTCTGGTAGTTCCATGGGCCATCTCTGTCAGCTGGTCCCACGTCAAGCTCCTTCTCCTTCCATTGGATGGAGCCAAGGGCAGAGGTATTCTTCCAGCCACCTGTCGCTGATTCCTGTGGCCAACCAGCTTGTTCCTTTCCTAGTCCACTGCATTCATTTCTGCTTGCCCACTTCTTCCAGAATGTCCAGTAAGCCTCCCATGAATTGGCTGCTCTGAAGCAGGGGTAACCATGGAGAGCAATGCAACACGATCAGGATGATTGTGGCATAAATGACCATGGCCACCAACCAGAGATAGAACAGGTCACGTGGGTAGTCTTTTCCTCTGAATGCCAATGTCTGTTGAAATGTTGAGAATGCCCGCACTGCTTCGGGTGGACAGCAGTCAGGCCACATTTGCACGCCCAGATGTGGGTGAGGCTACATTGCCAGTATCTCCAGGGGAACCTGGGTGCCGCTCCAGTTTTGAGTAAATTCTCCAGGCCCACTTGAGGCAGGAACTCTACCAGGGGCCAGGTCCAGTTGACTGGAGGTAGTTGGTCAGTCGGTCCCATCTAGCAGGTAAGCACCAGGAAAGACTTGGTCAGTCTGTGGATTCCAGAAGCCATAGAACCAGGTGCGTGAGGTTCGGGAACGGATCAACTGGCGTGGACCGTGAATACTGGTTTGCCAGGGCGACTCTGCGACTCGAGTGAAGGTGGCATTTTTCAACGTGAAGCACTGTTCAATGGCGAGCAAATGGGTGGTGGGGGCCGCACAGAGATGTTCTTCCACCTGTACTTCCTCCTGGATGGCTGGGGGACTGTGGGTAAGATCAGGTTGGTCAACCGCCGTCCTCCCAGCTGCACTTCCTTCTTCCTCGCTTGCTGCAAGGCCACCTGATCCAGCATTGTCAAGAGAGGTGGTGCCATCTGCCTCTTCCAGCTGAACTCTTTCCCACAACCCTGGCACCTTCTGCCCGAAAAGACTGGGTTGGCAGGCTTTTCTCCACTGCAGGTGAGGAGGTGTTTCAGTCCACGGTTTCGGAGTTCCTGACCCTGGTTTGAACTCCCAGATTACTGTGGCTTCCAGTCACCATCATCCGGCAGCACCAGATTAGCTGGCGATTGGCAGTGGTAGCTTCCTTGTTCCCAGCTGACACTTGGTGAGGTCCCACCAACTGTCCAGGCCGTGCCCCAGTGCAGGCGGGAGGCCTCCTTCAAGCAGAAAGTCTCAGTAGGCAGCGCAGTGGGAGTCCCAAAGCAGGGGTGGGGCCCCTTTTCAGTGTGCGGTCTCCATTGCATTTCCATTGCAGTTTTCCAGGGGCTCCAGGCAGACCTCTGATGCATTGCAGGGCTGGTAAACAGTGTGCCATGGGGAGGTGATGGTACCAATGGCCCCTACAGTGGCTTCCAATGATACATTTCGAGCAGAGCAGATGGTCTGTTCCATGGTTTGCCAGGTGCAACACTTCAACAGGCCCTGTGTTTGGGTAGGGCCATGGAACCCAAGGGCTCTTCCACTCCATCCCATCCCAGCTGAGGTCTCCAGCGGGACTTTTCTTCCACCGTTGTATCCGATGGCATTGCAACTCATCCAGTGGGTATTGGTGTTCTGATACATGATTATTCCCAGTGTCTTGCAGAAACCCATGGTAGCTCCGTATCTGAAGACGACTGCAAGACACATCGTTCCCCTGGATGGCCTTACGCCGGACATGGAGGTGGTACAGTCGAAGTCGTAATCGCTTCATTAGCCCATCTTGTTGGTAGTGAGAACGGATGGCAGTGATATTGACCTCCTTGGATGCTTCCCAATTTGGTGCCAACTGCAGACTCGCCCCCATCCACCCACTACACAGATGCAAGTCAGTGCGGTGGGCTCCAGCACCACTGACCAGCATCAGAGGAGGCTGGCACCCACCGCCAGGAAGAGGACATTGGAAGACTGCCTTCTTCCTCCAGGCAGCAGGTCCAGCTCCACTGGACTGTCCTCCTCCTCCTCCTCCTTGCTGTACTCTTCAATGCTTGCGTCAGTCTCCACCACTCTGACTCTGGCGCCTCGTCCAGTTAGCGCATGACACAATGTGGTTCCATGGTTCGGGTTCTCTGATTTGCTTTGCACTCTCGCTTGAGATGCCCAGGCTTCTTGCAGGCATGACATATCGGCTGACCGCTATCAGTCCACTTGAACAGCGGCTTTCCTTGGGGCTTGCTGTGGGTGTACTTCTTCTGGTAGGCTGGCTTGGTGTGCTTCTGTTGAGGTGGTGTCACCGTGGGAGTGGCCTCTTCTTTCTCCTTCACAGCCAGGCCAGCCAAGACTCTTCCGGTGTCTCTCACTTGACCGGTGATCTCCGTGAGGCCGCAGGCCAGCTTTGGAGCGATCTCAAAGTCCGTAGCAGCTTCTTCCAGCTCCTTGAGGTTCGCCGTTTTGTGAAACTGGCGCATAAATGTGGCCAGTGGTGGCCGTAGGCCACCCAGAAACTGCTGTCGTATCAGGCTTCTTTGCTTCTGAATGGAGAAGCTGGGGAATCCTTCCCTTGCCGTGTATGGTTAGAAATTCCAGAAGCTTTGCCGCCCGCTCTCCCCTTCCTCCTGCCTGCCGTTCATCCAAATCCACTCAACCATTGGGGTCTGTCTGACGTTGCTTCGCAAGGGCCCTCCTAACTCCTAGCGTCAAGTGCCCACCTTTGGTCAGTTTCCAGCTTTCTTTAACTCTTCCCTCTGGGAATTCGTCCGAGTGTAGTCGCCTTTGGGCGCGCCCTAACACAAACATCACAAACTTCTGGGCCTTCTGCTTGTCATTATAGCCTTTCAGCGATGGCCAATGCTCAAAAAGCCGTTGATCGTTTCAGAAATTGACTCTGTCGGTTGACCGCTGTATATGGGCGCCTGTTCCTTCTTGGTACTTAGCTGGGATGTGGGTAGGTCCATGCTGCCTTCTTCTTTTTCTTCAGTTTATCAATTGTGTTCTTCTGTTGGTTTTCTGTTGGTGTCACTGTTGCCTATTGCTGGCTTCCTTTTTTTACTGTATCGATCGCTTTTTGATGTACGTTCGTGCGTGTTTTATGTGCGTATCCAAATCAACTGATTTAGTGTTAAGGAAAACAGCGCACAAGAGAGAAGGTCAATCAGTTTTATGCTGACTGACCAAAATCTGCCATTTCATGTGTACGTCATTACCTACTATGGCTCTACCCGCTCTGAGGCGGTAATTTTGTTGTTGAAGGAGAGGTCAGCTGGTCTGCTGACTGGCGTTTTTGCGGGAAGGCGGGCAAACAACTCCCTCCCCTCTTTGTCCTATGCCTTGTCCAGGGACAGTTGTAAATGAAAAAGGTCAGCCCGCTGCTGCTGGCCAGGCTGGCGGTACACGAAAACACGAAATAAAACAGCTCCCCTTTCTATCCCCTATGCCTTTGCCACGCTCACCCTGCTTGCAAATCAACCGAGGCAAATGTTTTCCTCTTTCCGAGGTCAGCTCGCCTTCAAAATCAACCAGGCGAATATCTCCCTTTCTTCCAGAGAGGTCAACTCGCCCTGGGCAAATATCTCCCCTCTTTCTGAGGTTAATCACCCTTTTTGCAGCAGCCAGAATCTCTGCGTCCGAGATCGTACTACCTGCGTACCCTCTCCCCTCTGACTCGACAGAAGGTCAGCACCAGGCTGCGATATGCGCCTCTCTTCGCTTCCGTCAAGGCGCCGTATGTTTGCTACAGACGGTGATCAATCACCCTATTCCTCACATCCAGGGGCAGCAGGCGAGTGTAGCTACTAGCACCGGACACTGCCTAGCTACCTCCCTATGCTCAACGTAGCAGTTGACCAGAGTTTCCAAGCCGAGTTGGTTCGAAACCCTGTACTTACAATGGCAAGCACTCTGGGCAACCGTTACAGTACATGCACAATTACGACCACACACAAACTACAACACGACGTCTTCACTTCCATTCGCCCCGGGCCCGGGCTTCTTCAAACAAGCAGCAGCTTCAGCTTCAGCCGCCGCCGCCGCGCTTCAGCAGCAGCTGATTCTGATCAGTTCCTGTACAGCAGCAAATCCTGCCGCCGCCGTCGCCGCCGCGCTTCAGCAGCAGCTGATTCTGATCAGTTCCTGTGCAGCAGCAAATCCTGCTGCCGCCGTCGCCGCCGCGCTTCAGCAGCAGCTGATTCTGATCAGTTCCTGTGCCGCAGCAAATCCTGCCGCCGCCGTCGCGCTTCCTCAGCAGCAGCTACGTAATTCAGATCCGTTGCAGCAGCAATTCCTGCCACTGCCACTGCCGCACTTCAGCAGCAGAATCTT